>WAAF01000439.1:41788-116147 GCA_013400475.1 Tricholaema leucomelas
AAAGAAAGAAAGAAAGAAAGAAAGAAAGAAAGAAAGAAAGAAAGAAAGAAAGAAAGAAAGATGGGGGAATGGGGGGGGCCACAAACATATAGCAATAGCCTGAAGAAACAGAATTTAAAATACCAAGAAGATTATATATTTTATGCAGTGTAGAACATTACCTTTATGAGCAGATCAGACTGTTCAAGAACATGAGAAAAAGAACTGTAACACTTGTTTATGTTTTTGACACAGAGTGGAAACACAGCAGGGAAACAAAATGTTAACACCCTGACTATCCTTTACTTATATAAATACATATTCATAGATTTCTCAAGCTCTGTCCCCCTGTAAGTCACTCACTTGCTTAGGTTTACATAGCAAGTCCCGCTAGGGAACACCCAAAGGCATTGTACAAATTCAATGCAAGAACAAATATGCTTACATATTCATGAATACAAATGTTTAATGGCATATGGTCTCAGTTTAGTCTGAAAAACAGGCAGGGATTCTGAGGATTTACTCTTTTCACATTCAAGAAAGCACCAATAATTTTGCAGTGAAGAGTTCATTAGAAATGCATTAGATTAGATTAGGTTAGATTAGATTAGATTAATGCAAAACTGTACAAATAACTACATGCTCTGTAAAAAGCTTGGCACCATTATGCTCAATAGTGGCAGATGAACAGCTAGAAAAGAAGAAAGATGTACAGCAGCTTCATAAGCCTCACAGCATCTCAGCAGTTGCAGTAGCTATGAAATTTCATAAGCTCAGCTCAATTTCTTTGGGAAAGATGAAAAAATACCATGTTGTAACATGTAACCCATAAGTTACTCCCCCCTTACACCCCCAACAAATTGAGCAGCAGTTCTTATTATAATTACATGTGTTACACATTTTTTTTCTCGACCCTTCTTTCCAAATGTTCCTGATGTCCCTACTCCAGATCCTTTATGAGTCATCCAATAATGGGATTTGCCTGCAGTTATTCCAAGGAACACTTTTTAACAGGTAGGAATTATCTGAGGTGCTTATGATGGATACAGTCTCCATGAGATAAAGAACTGCTGAGGTCTCATTTCTAGTAGATTCACATTTCCTAAATGGTTAACTGTTTAGCTGGGACAAACTAACATTTTCTGCTGTTTCTGCATGTATTTTAAAATCTTCCCCAGAGTACTTTGGTGCCAATATAAGTGATATTTCTATTAGTAGCAGAATTCCTTTGATGTTACACAAAATATCTTGTTATTTGGGCTAATAAAAGCTATTAACAGTGAACTAAGCTGCATTTACTCTGATGCCTATATTTATGAATGTTCAGTAAGATCAGACAGTGTATTAAAAAGTCATTAGCAGAAGATGCCTAAAAACATGCCTTTTGGAAAGCTACTTTGAGTCATAATCATTCATTTATCCATTCTTCATGTGTGAAGACCACTATCTATCAGAACTTTTTTTCGTTCCCCTGTGTTCTTAGTCTATACAGATTCTGGGGAAAGTGCCTTCACCTGAACTATACAAAGGGCTTGTTTTTTAAATCACCACAACTAATTGACATTTATACCTATGCCCTACTGGAATCCAGCACCACAAGGGGGCAGAACAAACATTAATGACAGAGATTACTCCAACTTTACACTTTCAAGACACTTCAAAAGTTCATTCTCTAAGCATAGCATCATATTTCTCTTCCAGCTGAATAAAAACTTATTTGCTGGAGACATTTTTCCAATCAATAATTGTATCCTTATAATTTCAATAGGTATTATGTTAATTCCCAGAAACCTTCACAGCACCACTTTGAAACCACAGGTGATCAAAGATTCCCCCCCCCCTCTCTTGGCACAAGTGGAAGCATTTTAGATTCAGATTTTCTATTTAAAAAGTCACATTATAATACTGTCTTAAATTTATGCCTTAAAGTTTTCCTTTCATTCTAAAATTGATTCAGAATGGGAATGTGCCAGTACTTTAACCCTGGCAAGGCAAATAAGATATTGTCTATTAAGTATATTAATTGTTCAGGAGCTAGTGTGGTCTTTTAGCGACCATAAAATGTACTTCTTAAAGGAAGTCAAACAATCATTTAATTTTATTTCATACATTACTCACTGACTTTATCATAAACCTAAAGGCTAAGCTATCTGGTACAATGCTGAATTACATGCTCACAGTCTGTATTACATAAGAAAAAATACATGACATGCTGAAAGGCTGGCATTTAAAGTGTTGCTTAAGTAGGCTGTGTGTTTCAGCACTGGCAGTTCTTTACCAATAAAATACAACACAGAAGAGAGGGAGAGTGAATGGACTGGACATAATCTGCATCCAAACAGTAGCAAGTTCTGTTTGCAAACAGAATCTGTTTTGAAGCAGTTGGAGATTATTTTCATAGCAATGTTAGCAGACCAATTTATTGCTTGCATTCATAGTTCTCAGCTTGCCAAACAATCAAGTGGTAGCCAGACTGAGATGTGTGCCACCTTCATTCTGGCTCTCACGAAAATGCTATGCTGCAGGCTTATATGGAGTTTTAATGAGCTGGAGATACCTGGGAGCATCTGATGCATGGCAGGAAACTAATGTGTGTATTAATGCAGATACACATATGTACATGTAGAGGGTGTATTAAAATTATACATTGTAGTAAAATTATACAATGTTTCACCTGTTCTGTTTCTGATGGAAATGAACTGCATACAAAACGTGCTAATACAGTTCAGCTAATGGTCAAACAGACCATGGTGTAACGGTCTGCTAGACAGGCTGAAAATTGCTCTGTTCAAAGGCAAAGAATTAATTTCCTTATCTTCATGTTATACAAGCAACAGCCTCAATTTCAGGGCATTCTGTGGTATTTTGAGAGGATAGTCTGTGGTATTTTGAGAGGATGGTGCTGCCTATATCAAGGTGGCATGAACTTCTCAAGTTACCGGCTCTTTTGATGGACTGCAGAGCACACACCATGACAGAGACTGCAAAATTTTAGGACTGGGATTAAAATTCAAGGTGAGTTCGGAAAAAATGATGAAGTGGTCTGTAAAAGAGAAAAAAAAAAAAAAATTGGAGCCTCCCCCACCCCAAAGATTCATTGTTCAACTAAAAATATGTGGTCATTGAGTACAAAATGTCAGCTACTACATTTTTAGGAGGGAAACTAGGATTTATAGTTACAACCAATCGTCAGTAATCCCAGGCAAAAAGGCAAACTAGTGTCAGTAAAAAGGACAATAGGCTATCAGATATGTAAACTTCTGTTAATACTATTTGAATTTGACACAGAGAATGAAGTAGATAAAACTCATGTGGGTTTTTGGCTTCCAAAGACCAAGAAAAAGTGGACACACTAGAATGATTTAGAGGAAACCAGTAAGTATAGTGTACTTAAATGAGGTTCTTTAACTAACAGGAGAAAAACATAGTGAGGAAATGCCTGTTTTCAAATGTGTAAAGGTTGCTTCCACAAACAAGAGAATACTTGGTTCTTTGTGTCCATAATAAAGAAATTACAACAAAAAAGATTGTAGATGCGAGGAAAAAAATTAGTATTAGATAATAAAGCACTGAATATTTGCTCAGAAAGAATGTAAAATCTTTACAGAGAATCACAGAATCAATCAGGTTGGAAGTGACCTCCAAGATCATCCAGTCCAACCTAGCACCCAGCCCTAGCCAGTCATCTAGACCATGGCACTAAATGCCTCGTCCAGGCTTTTCTTGAACACCCCCAGGGATGGTGACTCCACCACCTCCCTGGGCAGCCCATTCCAATGCCAATCACTCTCTCTGGGAAGAACTTCCTCCTAACATCCAGCCTATACTTCCCCTGGCACAACTTGAGACTGTGTCCCTTGTTCTATGGCTGCCTGTCTGGGAGAAGAGACCAAACCCCACCTGGTTACAGTCTCCCTTCAGGTAGTTGTAGACAGCAATGAGGTCACCCCTGAACCTTCTCTTCTCCAGGCTAAACAACCCCAGCTCCCTCAGCCTCTCCTCATTGAAGATTTTCCTGAACAGGCAGAGTAAACTCCTGTTTCATATCTAGGAAGGAAAGGAAAGCGGCAGCAGTAAGAGTCCTTTTGGAGTTCTTATCCCTTCTATTTTCTATGATCCAGACATGTCCCTTTCTTAACATATTATTTATTTCGAAAAGTAATTCAGAATGGAACAAAGCAGAAAGCAGGTCAATAATTTGTCATATTTTCCCAAGAAAACTTCATTGGAATAATCGTACAGTCTGGATTTTACTTTAGCTGTGCATCTAATTTATTAAAGTGTTGCCTTATAGATTCATTGCAGTGAATTATGGTATGTAAATCTACCTCCTCAATGATCACCTTTCAGAGTGCCATCAAAACAGTGCCTCAGCATGTTTTCACATCAATATTATGTTGTTTGTGCACTCAGTTTGAAAATGTAAAATATATTCAACCCATGGTCGCATTCTCTAAGCATAACATGAAACTGGTAGAGTGAGGATTGTACTGAAGCATTTCAGCTTTTAAGAGACAGCTTTGTTTGCATCAGATTTAAAAGTTGTTTCCTAAACTACATATTAAAAAACTTGCCTCCAGATTGTTCTCTGCTGTTGTGCCCTCTTCAGATGCTTTGCTGCAGGTAGTTCATGCTCCATAATCTCTTGCTTTCTTAAACTCATCCCCAGAAGATCCCTGACATAAGCCAATAAGCTATTCAATCAATCTAAAAAGCAAGAAAAATACATCTGTATGTCTCCTGGTGTCCTAGGGTACCTCAAATTCCTTTCTTCTCCCCCCACCCCACAGGTGGGTGAAGGGGAGAAGGCACAAAAC
Source organism: Tricholaema leucomelas (assembly GCA_013400475.1). Lineage (NCBI taxonomy): Eukaryota > Metazoa > Chordata > Aves > Piciformes > Lybiidae > Tricholaema lacrymosa > Tricholaema leucomelas. The sequence goes on from WAAF01000439.1 coordinate 46,585, forward strand.
CGGCTTTCCCCCGCGCCGCCCCGCGGGCTGGAAGGGAGACCAGCAGAGGGCGCCTCTCCGCACGCGGGCCGCCCCGTGTGGAAGCCCGCGCTGGAGTCGGGCTGGTGTTTGGCTGGGGCTTTGCACCCGGTATCAGTGGTGAGGCTAGGGCTTCGCACCCGGTGTCAGTGGTGAGGCTGGGGCTTCGCACCCGGTGTCAGTGGTGAATGGACACTTTGTCTAGAAAAGCACAGACCAAGGGAGAAGGCGAAAAGGTTCCCGCCTTGAGAGGTCCCATCTTGAGAGAGCTCCTGATAGAGTGCCTGACAGGGCAGGTTCCTGCCGTGACTGGACCGCCCCCGCTTTTGGGCAGCGCCTACCTTTGTGCACGGCTTTTGGTTTTACCCTGTCCCTGCTTTTGGACAGTTCTCCCCACTTTCGCACCCATCTGTGCAAACCTGCAGGCTTGGCAAGCCCTGGGGTCCTTTGAGAGAGAGACTGAAGTGGCCTCTCCCAGACTGTATCAGCAGCCAGCTTCCTGGCTGCCTCCCGGACTGGGGGATGCTAGTAGTTTTGGCTCTCCCCAAACACCTACCTCTTATGGGACACAAACAAAAATTCTGAAAGGGAGCACAGGGATGATGCTGCTAGAAATTTGGAAATGGCTTATGACACCATCATTGCAAGGTGTCAGTCTGGCTTTTGGAGTGGCCTGGTGTGAGGACAAGACTCCTGCATCTCCAGCAGTTCAGGCATGCAGGCTGTATAATATGACTCCTAGGGATCCTTCTAAAGCTCCCACACCAGTAAGGGCCAAGGTGTCTTTAGTCAAACAGCAAAACCTAGCAGTATGGCAGATTAACCCTTGCTGGTTTTCAGCTGTAACCTGCTACTTTCTGACCACATTTTTTTTGCCTCAGTTGTGGTCCAGTTTAATACAGTTTGGCTGACCTGATAAATATCCAGAGTGAATTTAGTGAGCAGATCGTTTTTCATACCTCAAAAAGTGAGCCAGATAATGACTTAATAGATCTGGAGAAGCCTGGATGAGTCATTCTTCTCCTAGTTAATTGATATTGCTAGGACATGCTAAATGTATCCCTAAATAGTAAAATAATTTATAGAATGTGCATTTCTGGCTGTTAATTGTGCAGCTGGATAACTGCATTTAAAAGCTCATCCAATTCTCTTGAAATCACTAGAAGGTTTTCCACTGACTCAGAGGAAGCTGAAGTAGCTTTTGAGGGACCATTGTCAAAGGCAAGAGGTGATTTGACAGTATAAAAAGATTCAGGATCTTATGAGCAGAAATGTGCTGTACCCTTAGAGATTTTACAGAGCCCTAAAGACAGAAGCAATCTTCCTTTATCATCATCCTACTTTTCTAAGAAGGACATAAATCTACTATTTGGTTGGATGTTTGGCTTTCTTTTTTTAAGGACTCTGACCTTTTCCAAAATCCTTAAAGCATTTCATACATACAAACTGAGAGTCACAAAACAGCTGACAGTTTAACAGTTTGAGTAACAGTTCCTTTGGCTCCTAAGACTGACATGGTATTATGTGCTTTTGATGTATGTCTTCAAAAGTGCATATGTTACAGATATTTACTATAAGCTTTGTTGTGATGGTATCATGTTTCTTATCTATGATGTTTAAACTTTGAGCACTGAAAATCAATAAATACGATAAACTCGGTGTGAAAAGCACCAATTAAATTTTCAAATTTCCAGGAAGCAAATAAGTGAGTTGGTTATTCATTAATTATTGGCATGCAGTATTCACTAACCTAATTCCTTGAGAGAGCAAGAGCAATTTCTTTATGAATGCTGTTTAAGACAGACATTCTGAATGGCACTAATAATACAATATATAAATATACATGTATTTCTCTCCTAGTGGGGAAATGGGAGAATAAACATAATCAGCCATTGGAAAAAAAAAACCAAAACCCTACTTAGAAAACAAGTTAACCTATATAGAGAAACTAAATTATTTTGTGGTACTTTATTTTCTGAAAGAAGGTCCATTTTGAAAAGACATGCAAAAGAAGTAATCCAAAGGAAGAAAGCCTTTTGTGTTAATATCAGCTCTGGCTTTTGTTATGGCAGTCAAAAGTTGAGCTAAAAAGATCAGGTGAAGTAGGTACGACTTGCTTTTTTTTTTTACTGTTTAGCATTTGATTTCCTGGTGGTTTTTTGGATTTGTTTTCCTCCAATCTGAAGGTCACTATACTTGAGTTCTGATAAACTGCCAAAGGCAGCAGATTCCAGAGGCAGTCCTCTGACTGGCAAGCTCAAACTGAGACACACACAAGTTCCATTCCAGCTTATCTCAGCCGCACTAACAGGGTTGTGGTCTATCCAGAGCTTTAAAGGTCATGAAAACACCTTGACTTGTATTAAGAATGTCAGCATGAAGATTTGCCTCAGGGTAAGATATTTAATTGTCTGTGTAACAAGAAGTCATCCATCATTCTACCCATAATAGAGTTTACAGTGTGAAAGTTCGAAAACAGTTGATTGATTTTCAGCAGGAAAGTGTTAGGAAGACATGGTCACACGGTCCATTCTCTGATGATGCCAAGAGAATGCAGCAGCAGCAATGTGTACAGTCATATCCTGCAGTTCTTGTGAATGAATAAACCACAAAAGCATCCACGAGAGGAGACTAGACTCCTTCGTGAGCTCCTTATTTTCCAGCTCATGACAGAACTTGTCAGAACTGCCTATCTTTCCAAAATCAGATCGAGGAAATGTACAGACTTGGACTTACTTATCACCTTCTTTTAAGCGAACAAAGATAACAGCAGCGTGCCCAGGTGGCCAAGAGAGCCAATGGCATCCTGGCCTGCATCAGGAATGGTGTGGCCAGCAGGAGCAGGGAGGTCATTCTGCCCCTGTACTCTGCACTGGTTAGACCACACCTCGAGTACTGTGTTCAGTTCTGGGCCCCCCAGTTTAGAAGGGACATTGAAATCCTTGAGCGTGTCCAGAGAAGGGCAACGAGGCTGATGAGAGGCCTCGATCACAAGCCCTACGAGGAGAGGCTGAGGGAGCTGGGCTTGTTTAGCCTGGAGAAGAGGAGGCTCAGGGGTGACCTTATTGCTGTCTACAACTACCTGAGGGGTGGTTGTGGCCAGGGGGAGGTTGCTCTCTTCTCTCAGGTGGCCAGCGCCAGAACGAGAGGACACAGCCTCAGGCTGCGCCAGGGCAAATTTAGGCTCGAGGTGAGGAGAAAGTTCTTCACTGAGAGAGTCATTGGCCACTGGAATGGGCTGCCCAGGGAGGTGGTGGAGTCGCCGTCCCCAGAGCTGTTCAAGGCAAGATTGGACGTGGCACTTGGTGCCATGGTCTAGCCTTGAGCTCTGTGGTGAAGGGTTGGACTTGATGATCTGTGAGGTCTCTTCCAATCCTGATGATACTATGATACTATGAAGTAACTTTTTCACACATCAGCCTCACTGACTTAAAAAGTGAAGAACTGAAGCTCAGAATTTATGTAATTGCATGGCTCCATAATAAGTCTATTCTTCTCTACAGAAAGTGGTTGGATTGTCATAAACAGCCAACATTTTACAGTCTAATTCAAGACGAATTGACAACTCGGCATACCTCTTCAAATGACTAAATTGTATATGATAATTAATGTCCAGTATGAAATTAAGACAGTGGGAATTTAGGTGCATATACTTTTTTGTTCCTTGATCTGGCTTTACTGAAGCAACACAATCCACAAGCTCTTCACAAAGTTCTGCAGAACCATTCAAGGTGGGTGTCTCAACTTCCTATTTTTGCTAAATATTCCTTAGGGAAAAAAAAAAAAAAAAGGAAAAAAACTCCAAACAAAAAAATGCAGCATCATGCTACATCACTGAAAGAATACATACTCTGAATGATAAGCAATTCATTTTTTGGAGGGATGAGTGTTGCTGTAGAAAGTGAGACTTCTGATGAATGTTTAAAGAATGATTTCATCCGTGATTTAGAGAGAAATTCCAAGCACAATTGACAAGACAGTTTTCAGTTCAGTTTCTTAAGACAATTAAAGTATATGTTAAAATATAAGCAAATAAACTTGTGAAAGTTCGATAGTGTGTTTTAAGCTTTTATCACACCTGATACATGGTTAGTCTGTGTGTCAAAGTCTGAGCAACCCTTATGCAATCATAGTGTGGACCAGAAGCCAGAGATACAATAAATGTCACAAAAATATTTTATATAGAATCCACATTTATCTCAGCTTTGTCCCATTCCTTGTCACAGAAAAACAGGGATATTCAGCTTTTGACAGTGTGCATAGAGAGTAAAAGGCACAATCAAAACCACCATTATCACTAGTTGGAACACTTCCAGTATACCAAAACCGAAGTACTTAACTTCGGTACTTCACTTTGCTGTATCTCTGAAGCACTTTGTATGATGTCTGATGTACTTTATCACAAAGATATATTTAAAGAGATTTTTTTTCCTCTTTGTTAAATCTGGTGGCTGGGTAGATTTACACCTCGTATCTGCATATAATATTACTAGCTTATTCATTATGACAGTCTCTAGGAAAATTATGAACTATTAGCTTCATTTTACAGATACAGTTAGAGAATGTGGAAGGCTCGGTGAAGTTGGGTGTACACAACTTTCCAAGTCAATAGGAGCTGTAGTTTTGTTTGCACAGCACTTCTGATGTTTGATGCATAAGCAGAAGTGACACAGTACAAATCAATTACAAAATTTGCATTAATAACCCTTAAGCAGAACACTAAGAAATAAAACTTTTTAGAACCACAGGACAGTTTGATATATTTATGATCTTTATTTCTTGCTATTTGAAAGCCTCTGAGTGAGTGGATTACTGCTTGCATAAATGCTTTTTATAAAAAACACTTGCTTTTAAGTAAAAAATATATATATTGGCATACAAAACACACTGTCTCTATCACCACAGGAGTTTGCATTATGCTTTAGTTGTAAAACTTCTTTTCTAAATAAATCAGCGAGCAGAACAACTGACAGTTCATAATCACATGCCAACAGCAAACACCAAAAAGCCAAATGACAGCTCTTCACCTCCTCCCTCTCAGTCACACTCTTCTTAAGCTGACAGTTCCAAAATCATTACATTGTTTATAAATGATCTGTGAATAGAAGGTCTCTTTATATTGACATTAAATCATCTCTATGACCAGTTCTTCCACATTATTGTTCACTTCAGGTCATGGTTCCCTCCATTAGAAACTGAAGTCAAAATACTTAGAACTTTGCTCATGAACCGTAAGGCCTGTTCTCGATATTTGCCTTGTCCTTTAGCTATGTATACTTATAAAGTTAAAAATGTATTTGTAGAAGATTTTATCACAGGGTGGTTTTCCCAAAAGCTTTAACATCTTATATTAACTTCCTATATTTCATTCTTATTGAGAAGCTTTTCTTCACATCTCAGGCTCAGTGTGTCTGAGAGTAGGCACACCTATCTATTTTTAAACAAGCTCAAAGTAGTAAAATATTACACTTTTTATTACAATTAATAAAGTACCTGGGCTAACAAACCACATTTATTTCCTTTGTTAACTCTATTGTTAAAATTGCCTCACCACCCTCAAGTAAAACCTGCCATTTTAATGCTTTACACAGTTATCATGGGTTGAGTTGTATCTGCTGCTGATACTCATACCACAGTGCATCATGGCAGCATCAAAATGAAAGTGCTGGCTGGAGCAAAGTATGATGGGGTTTGAAGTTCAGATTGTAACATAAGAGGCTTCCTGTTCGGGTTGCTGCTTTCAGTTTCTGGGTTTGGGGCATGGTTCCTTTCTGATGGTCTAGGTGGGGGGAGTGGCAGTGGGGGTAGTGGTGGTAGGTCACTAGCTTCTGCTACTGCTTCTGCATTTCACTGCACTTTTCTGCAAATAGACTAAGGTAACTATGCATTCTATTATCTCATTTTCAGTAAAACTCTTTATCTCAACCCAGAGGGGTTTTTTTCTTTGTTATTTCCCCTGATGGAATCCTCTCCTGAACATGTAAACCACCTTGTGAATGTGATGATTACATTAAGAATGTAAGAAGTGTCTCAACAAAGATAAAGTCATCCTGAATGACCCACCTGATCACAGAATGATAGAATCATCCAGATTGGAAATGACCTCTAAAGGTCATCTAGCCCAACCCTCCCTGTAGTCAGCAAGGACATCCTCAACTAGATCAGGACCCCATCAAGTCTCTCCTTGAATGTCTCCAGGGATGAAGCCTCAACCACCTCTCTAAGCAACTTGTTCCAGTCCCCAATCACTCTCAATATAAAGAACTTTAACTGCAAGTTAAATCAGAGAATACTAAAACTCTACTTGGACTTGTTTTGTTGCTACATGAGTTATTGAGACATAATGGATAAGCATTACTACCTCCCCATTATGCTCAGAACACTATGTAAATATGAAGAAAATATCCCACCAACTGGGATCTTTTTCTGTCTAGAAGCAACTCTCCTCCTCCCTGTCCTTACTTGCACTTCACTTTTTTTTTCCCCCTCATTTTCCTTCATTTAGTCTCTTCTCAATTTGTTCTATAAGAAGGAAAAAAAACCTGAGAAATTAAACAAAACCAAAACCAACCAACCAACCAAACGCCCCAAAAAACACCAAATACCCAAAACCCACCCCATTAAACCAGACCCTAGAACTGAAACTTAGTTGTCTTTGTACTCATGGTCTGATTTTGGAAACTCATCATTGGCCAGGCTGCTCGCCATCATTTTTCAACAGTCCTGGCTCACTGGAGAGGTCCCTGAAGACTGGAAGCTGGCCAATGTGATGCCTATTCACAACGGCTGGAAGGAGGAACTGGGAAATTACAGACCTGTCAGCCTGACCTCAGTACCAGGCAAAGTCATGGAACAGGTCATCCCAAGTGCCATCACAAAGCACCTGCAGGATGGCCAAGGGATCAGGCCCAGCCAGCATGGGTTTAGGAAGGGCAGGTCCTTCCTGACCAACCTGATCTCCATTTATGATCAGGTAACCCTCCTGGCAAATGTGGGGCAGGCTGTGGATGTAGTCTACCTGGACTTCACCAAAGTCTTTAACACCGTCTGCCACAACAAGCTCCTGGCCAAGCTGGCAGCTCATGGCTTGGACAGATTCACTCTGATATGGCTCAAGAACTGGCTGGAAGGCCGAGCCCAGAGAGTAGTGGTGAATGGTGCCACATCCAGTTGGCAGCCAGCCACTAGTGGTGTCTTCCAAGGATCAGTGCTGGGCCCAGTCCTGTTCAATATCATTACTGATGATCTGGATGAGGGGATTCAGCCCAGCATCAGTAAGTTTGCAGATGACACCAAGCTAGGAGCAGGTGTGGATCTGTTGGAGAGTAGGAGAGCCTTGCAGAGGGACCTCGACAGGCTGGATGGGTGGGCAGAGGCCAATGGGATGAGATTTAACAAGGCCAAGTGCAGGGTTCTACACTTTGGCCACAACAACCCCAAGTAGTACTACAGGTTGGGGACAGAGTGGCTGGAGAGCAGCCAGGAGGAAAGGGACCTGGGGGTACTGGCGGATAATAGGCTGAAGATGAGCCAGAAGTGTGCCCAGGTGGGCAGGAGAGACAATGGCATCCTGGCCTGTATCAAGAACAATGTGGCCAGTAGGAGAAGGGAGGTTATTCTTCCCCTGTACTCAACGCTGGTCAGACCACACCTTGAGTATGATGATTCTATGATTCTGTGAATGCAAGTTAAAAAATCCAATCACTTTGGCATTCTGTATTTATGAGAGTGTGTTGATCCTGCATATTAAGCAATAATTTGTCAAGTATGATACACAATTATAGAATCACAGAATCAGTCAGAGTTGGAAGGGACCACAGGGATCATCTAGTTCCAACCACCTTGCCATGAACAGGGACATCTCACACTAGATCAGGCTGTCTAGAGCCTCATCCAGCCTGGCCTTAAACACCTCCAGGGATGGGGCTTTGACCACTTTCCTGGGCAATGCATTCCAGGGTGTCACCACTCTCATGGTATAGAACTTATTCCTAACATCCAGTCTGAATCTACCTATTTCTACCTTTCTTCCATTCCCCCTAGTCCTGCCATCCTAAAAGTCCCTCCTCAGCTTTCTTGTAGGCTCCCTTAAGATACAACGGGCACAATAAGGTCACCTTGGAGCCTCCTACTCTCTGGACTGAACAGCCCTAACTCCCTCAGTCTGTCCTCATAGGAGAGGTGCTCCAGCCCTCTGATCATCCTCGTGGCCCTTCTCTGGACATGTTCCAGCACAGAATTAGCTTTTTACAGGAGCAAGTACAGACTTAGCTACCACCTTTAAGGAGCCACTGTACTTAAAGGAAATCGTCCACCTATCATCTTGAAACATAGAGATGTTAGGGGTGATTTCTAAAGTTGTGGGGGGCGGGGGACACCCAAACCATCACAGGATCAAAGAACCAAGTAGACATCAATATCTGAACAAGTTACCTTAAGGCTTCCTTTATAATCAGTGGAATGAAGGAGTCTGTCTTACAGCATCATGCACTATCTGTTGCATCCCAGAAGCACATGTTTATTCCATGGACATAAGATCAAAGGCAACTAGCTTCAGAGAGAGATACTTGTAGTTTTATTTAGGCCATCAGAGTTGTGTTCCATCTAGAGAATGACTGCAAAACACGAAAAGACATTTCTTATACACCTAGGTTTTTTGATTTGTGCTGCACCTAATGCAGCTGAGCTGTAAGCAAATAGTATTCTAAACATATGCAATGAGATACACATCTTTTATTTATTCATTTCAATAGCTGTGCAGTCTTCTGTGATAAACACTATGCTGCATTACTGTATCGTTCATTGAGATATGCTACTGAAACTGGTCCAACTATGTGTTTAGTACTGCATCTATTTCATGACTCAGATATTTGATTTTCCTTTCTTCTCATTAAATTGTGTTGTGCTTAGTTGTTTATTTGCCACATTCATCTCTTCATTCCAAGCCTTGTGATTAAAAATATTTGGTGGAAAACACATGGAAATATCCAGATATTGAGGAATTCAAACAAAATCGCTAAGTCATTTAATCTTTAAATTGGTATTTAACAGAGTAGATGAATACATGTTGAGTCATGTGTATTATTAGGTAAAGGAAAATAATCTGAAACACCAGTAAACAGTTACATCATATTCAATAAGGCTTTGGGGTCTCCTTAGTGAGGCACAATTGAAAAAGTCAGATAGAATACACCTGGTAAAGGAAGAATGCTCTGATGGAGAAAATCAGGACTAGAAAGAATCAGAACCTAATAGGCAATCATACTTCAAAAGCAGAATATGCCTTCTGAAAGTTTACATCAATTTGACAGGCAGTAGGCTGGCTTCTTCCAAGCAGTAAGTAGTATGGCTTGAACAGAAGGAAGCCTCCTATGGTTCATATAGCTACAATAGATATCATATATGTTGATATACCTAAATGGAAGCTGTTGTGCCACCAGTGCAGATCAGAAAATGTCTGAGAAAGATTTTAGTTCCTAGCTCAACCACATGCCTCCATGGCCTTCCTAAGAACTTTTATCTGTGAAGAGGAAGGAATATATTCCATCCTCACAAGGGATAGGGACAGTAAAATCAATCCATGACATAACTACTCAGGCAACAACAGATGGACAAATGTACAGAGGTACAGGCACTGCTGGATAAAACAGAAACAAACAGACAAAGGCCAAAATAATAAAAAACCCCAACTCTATTGTCATATTGCATGTGGCCTCAATACCCCTTTTATTAAGGTTGTGTGCATAGTTGCTCATAGGTACCTAAAACGCTCTAGAGCAGAGACAGAAAACAGCTTATGTGATGCACAGTAACCAGTTTTACAAGTTAGGCCCAAATATTTCAGTTAGATGATCCTTCATAGAAATACAAATGGATTTAAAATCACAGGATCACAGGATGTTAGGGGTTGGAAGGGACCCAAGGAGATCATCGAGTCCAATCCGCCTGCCAGAGCAGGATCACACAATCTAGCACAGATCACAGAGGAATGCATCCAGGCAGGCCTTGAAAGTCTCCAGAGTGGGAGACCCCACAACCTCTCTGGGGAGCCTGTTCCAGTGCTCTGTGACCCTTACAGTAAAGATGCCCCCCGCTGTGGTGAGCTGGAACCTCTTGTGCTGCAACTTACACCCGTTCCTCCTTGTCCTATCACAGCAGCAAGTGAGAAGAGCCTGTCTCCCCACTCCTGACCAGCCCTCAGATCTTTATAAACATTTATTAAATCCCCTTTCAGTCTTCTCCAGCCTAAAAAGCCCCAGGTCCCTCAGCCTCTCCTCATAAGGCATGTTCTCGGGTCCCCTAATCATTCTTGTAGCTCTCCACTGACCCTCTCCAGCAGATCCCTGTCCCTCTTAAACTGGAGAGACCAAAACTACATGCAGTCTACATGCAGTATTCAAGATGAGGTCTCAGCAGGGTAGATGGGGAAGGAGAACTTCCCTTGATCTGCTGGACACACTCTTCTTAATACACCCCAAGATCGCATTGGCCTTCTTGGGCACAAGGGCACATTGCTGTGCCACAGTTAACTTTTTATCCACCAGGACCCCCAGGTTCCTCTCCACAGGGCTGCTCTCCAGCAGTTCCGTAGCAAACAGTTATCACCCAGGGGATGTAAACATACTAATTCTACAATAACAAAATATTTGCTTTGCATCCAGAGTTACCTATGATTAAAAAAAAATAAAAATTAAATAATCATAAAGTCATAGGAGGAGAAGAGGTGGAGAGATGCAGCACTGTCAAATGTGGTTAAGGTAATAAAAAGCAAATAAAATCGATATGGTTTAGACAAAGCATAAAGCATTATTCATAAAGAGGATCTTTCACACATAAATTTGAATTCATTGTCCAGTTAACTGTATGTTACAGTAGTTTAATAGTTTGATGAGAGATGCATAAATGTAAATCAGCAACACTGAAGAAAATCAGCAAGTGAGGAAGAAAAAACAATTGCTTCATTTTGAGAACGCATTCAGTCTTCAATGATTAGGTGCTGGCAGGCCTGTTTTTCTAGCTTAGCCTGGTTTACCTAAGATGTGGCTGTGGAAAGGAGGAATGGAACAGAAGGATGTTGGTTCTCACCCACCTCCAGTCTTTTTCCAGTGAAAGGCCAGATACATGTAGGCAGTGGGTGGGAGGAAACACAAGGGAAAGGACAAAAAGGCAGAATTAAGAAACATAACACATTTTTTCTTTCATCTCTTTTCACATTAACTGCTGCTAAGGATAATATATAGCTGGACTCTCTACCTGCAGTACACAGATCTACCTATGCTGTAAATAGATTTTGAGTGTTCCTAATATGCATTTGTAAATTTAATTCTACCTGTGGCCGTTTGAGTTGATTTTCTAGCTCAGACATAGGGGAGAGGTGAACATTCCAGAGACAGGCCATAGAATGGCAGCAATGGGTAAGTTAATAGAATTTCATTGGAGCATCAAGAGCTTTACGTCTAGAAGCACAGCTTATACCTTCCCCTTGCTGGATTCTGCTGCTTGAGCTGTGCCTGTTCGCTGCCACTTCTGACTGCTGTTCTGGCTGCTGCTGCTTTTGCTGCTTCGCTGCCACTTGACCCCTTTCCTGTCTTCCTTAAGGTTGTTATATTTTTTTCCTTCTCTAATAGTTTATTTCTCTTTATACTGTTATACTTACACTATAAGAAATACAATTTCATCTTTCCCTGACTTTCAAAAAAAAAATCGGTGTTGTGGTGAGTTTATTCTACCGAGGGAGGGATCCACCCNCTGGACATGTTCCAGCACCTCAACATTTCTCTTGAATTGAGGGGCCCAGAACTGGACACAGTACTCAAGGTGTGGCCTGACCAGTGCTGAGTATTATTAACTGGCACTTGAATATTGGCACGACATGATCCATTCCACAGGAATAGATTTGATTTTAAAATGTATTATCTATGCTATGATAGTTCTGAACCTTGTCTGTCCTTAAATGTAATTTAGAAGTTTGCTATTAAGATGACAACTCTGACGGTGATAAGTTCTGTTCTTTTGCTATGACCATTTACAAACGTTTCCTAAGTAGATTTAAAAAAAATATTTTGGAGAGCTTTTCACAATGAAGGAGGTTTTGAGATACTCAGATGTGCATTGCAGTTTCTCTGCATTGTCTTCCTTGTCCTTACAATATTCATTTACTAATGTGCTGGTTTGAAGCTAATTGGAATATTTCAGTGAGAGAAATTAGATCATTGGTTGTGAAAAGAAAATAATGATGATGTCTGTAACCTTCATTGGTTTGCTGAGTGGGACGAAAAGTCAAAACATAAACAATGCGGCACTCTTTCTCCTGGGGCATTGTCCCGTTCACTTCTCTCTGTCTGGACTCTGTGTTGCTTGATTTATTCACCTTTTCTTCTAACCTGCTCTGACACTTCACCTCTAATTTCAGCAGCTAAACATGTAAGCTATGTGTTTCTGCTTTGCTCATATGTGGGTTTCTGAGATAGAAGGAGTTTGAAACAGAAAAGGTGAGGGGAGGGTCAGCCTTGAGCCCTTCTGGGCAGTTTGCTTTTTGTCTGGGAGGGAAATCAAGAGTTTGATATTACTTCTAACTTGTATGTAATTGTAAATACTTGTAAATAATTACATATATTATGTGTGTGTATATGTATATATGCTTGTAAATTTTGCAGTGCTGTAAATATAGCTTCATCTTTCTGAAACTGTCGGAGTTAGTCTGGGTAATTTCAAGTAGTGTGTGTGGGGAAGGTTCCTAACCTATTACAGCTAACAAGCCTGGTAATAACTTCAAGTGCTCAGGACTTAATTCTGTTCACTTCTAATGATATTTGAATGAAATATTTCACAGAATTTGACACCAAACTTGAATATGAATTTAATTATTCAGTATAGATTTAATACAACAATGTATAACATTCAGAAAGTTCCATGGTAAGGTTAACATTTTGTACTATTATTTTAATAACTCTGGAATGTTTCATTTCAATTAAACCACATTTCATTTAAGGTGTAGTTTGTATTTGCATATATTTTAATCTTCATATTTAATTATTCAATTAATAAGTACAAACTCACTGAGTATGAGCTTTCTGACTTGTCTGGCACTTCTGAAATTTGCTTTAGAGAGATTTTTCCAGTTGAAGCCTTGGGATCTTCTGTTAACATTAGCTGTGACTAAAGGGGATAATGTGATAATAAGAACAAAGTATGGAGAGGCATAATAGAGTTATCATTAGCAACAAAATATAATTAATGTATCAATAAATTCAAGGACACTGCATCATAGAGTTAGCTATTTCATCAATGTGTATCAAGATGTTTAAAGGATTTTAGTTCAACTAAAAGAACCTAACTTATAGAAGTGCATAATAATGGGTCCAGCCAAAAAAAGGAAAATGAAGTCAAAAGTGTAAGGGATTAAACCTAGATATCCTGGATCTCTATGCAATAAATGTTGGTCAAATGGACAATTCACAGGAGGTGGTTTGCGTGCACAATCTCAGCAGTCTAAGTATGACACCAAGCTGGGGGCAGATGTGGCTGGGCTGGAGGGCAGAAGGGCTCTGCAGCGGGACCTCGACCGCCTGGACAGATGGGCAGAGTCCAACGGGATGGCCTTCAATAAGTCCAAGTGCCGGGGCCTGCACTTTGGCCACAACAACTCCATGCAGAGATACAGGCTGGGTTTGGAGTGGCTGGAGAGCAGCCAAACAGAAAGGGATCTGGGGGTGCTGATCGATACCCGCATGAACATGAGCCAGCAGTGTGCCCAGGTGGCCAAGAGAGCCAAAGGCATCCTGGTCTGCATCAGGAATGGTGTGGCCAGCAGGAGCAGGGAGGTCATTCTGCCCCTGTACTCTGCACTGGTTAGACTACACCTTGAGTACTGTGTCCAGTTCTGGGCCCCCCAGTTTAAGAGGGTCATTTTGATGCTTGAGCGTGNGAGAGAGTCATTGGCTACTGGAATGGGCTGCCCAGGGAGGTGGTGGTGGAGTCGCCGTCCCTGGAGCTGTTCAAGGCAGGATTGGACGTGGCACTTGGTGCCATGGTCTAGCCTTGAGCTCTGTGGTAACAGGTTGGACTTGATGATCTATGAGGTCTCTTCCAACCTTGGTAATACTGTGATACTGTGATACTGTGATTTTTTACCTAAAAGTCAGGAATTACAGAATCTCAAGATTAGTTTATTAACCTAATGACAAATACTGTGATTCAACCAACAATGATCTGAGAAGTCAGTTGTAAGTTTGTGATTTAAAATAGAAGTTTTGGAGAACAGCAGAAAAATTGGACCGGTGACAAATCCAAAGCATTTTGAAGATTCACTGTCATTTGGCAATTTGAACTTCAGCATAGAAAATTAATATTAAAATAAATGGGTGGGAAATAATTTTGCCTACTATTAGTGTAATACTTAGCTTGATTGCTTTCACAGATAGAGCATCCACAAATCTTCATTTGCTTTGGATTACAAAGTAAGAAAGAGAAATAAAATTCTATCTAGGAATTTAATTCAAGCATTAAGGTAATATGATGCTAGGTATATTACAAAAACCTATATGTATTATCACTACTATATCAAAAAGATGATGAAATTAGCCGAACTTGCTGAAAACCATTTCTGATGAATCAGGACAAGCATGAGATGCACCATTCTTAGGGGATCTACAATCAATATTTTCTCTTTTATTTCAGTCTCTGCTGTCTCAAAAAGTAACAGGCTGGAGTCAGAAGTTTTACTGTGAAAATAATTTGGCTTACTATGTCTGGGGCTTAAATTTCAGCCGCATAGATAGTGACGCATGATATCAATAGCCATTTCTTCTGTGAAATGGCAAACTGTAGTTAAGATTATATGACATGAGGTGGCCGTTGCTGATGAGGTTAATAAGAAAAATGTTTTGAGACCTTGGCAGTTTCCCTACTGTTTTTTTCCTACATAAAATTTTTAAGTGTCTGTCTGGGCATCACGACTGGCAAATATTATGCTTAATTACTTTGACAGTACTCTTTTTGGCAACATTCTCACTTAAAGTAATCAAAAAAGCTCCTTCACATTTCAAAGACATGCACAATGTGGCCACATGATGAGAATATTACTTCTTTTTTCTCTCTTCTGCTCTGGTTTTTCCTTGTGGGACAAATGCCAAAGTCTGAAGAAATCTCCTTCTTTCTCCAACTGCTTAGGTTTCTTTTCTTTCTATCACCACATGGAAACAGAAGCTATTTTCATCCACATTAGCAGCTAGCTAATATGGCTAAAGAACTTTTCTAACTATTACCAGGTTCTTGCAAAAATCAGAATGTGATGGTTTGGGTGTTCCCCACCCCCCCACACTTTAGAAATCACCCAGACTAGACTCAGCCGGCTCTGGAAATTTGAATGAAGCTTATATTTACAGCTGGCACAATTTACAAGCAGATATTTACAGTATATACAGATATATATATACAGAAATATACAAGGTAAAAAGGTAACACAGACACAACTCCCCTCCCAGAAACCTGAGTCTCCAGGAGGGGTTCTCATCCACCCCCTCACCTTCCCCCTACCCCTCTCAACCTTACCCCAGTCCCAAGGAAGAATGGAGGTTCGGCCAAGAGGATTAAGAAGCAAAGGTGAAATCAGCCAAAGCAAATGGAGGGTGAGGCTAGAAAGTAAGATGGAGTTCAGCCAGCAGCCTCAGCTCTCCAGCAGGCAAAGAGCTGAGATCACAGCCCAGCGTGAAGTGCCCAAGCAAAGTGACTTTATCCAATGTTTTGCTTTTCCTTTCTACACATCTCAGCAAGACTGTGAGCAAAGTAGACCTCACCATTGTTTTCATTTCTCAGCCTATGATCTAGTTCTTTTCACCAAAATATTCTAGCTAGGCTCAAACTAGCACACAGAATTACTTTCTTCGTAATATGAATTCATTCATTAAGGTAGTATAGTGATGCTATGGCAGAAAAAGTTTAATATTTTCATACTCAGACACAACATTCACCATAACACCATATAACAACTTTAGAGTTTTATCTTAACCCTTAAGTTTGCTCTTAAAAGAGCAAATCTCTTCAAGTATAGAGGACAAGGTTGACTTAAGAATGCTTGACCTAGTTCTCAAGCATAGTGACTTCATTTTTCTGCCTATTAGTCTGTCTAAGCATCACGTCACAGGGCAAAGCCATTCCCCACCATAATGGTAGGCATAAATTAAAATTCCAGAGAAGAAGATGTTACTATTGTAATTGGAATTTTGCATATTAGACTCAATACAATAAGAATAGTAGGAGGAAAAACTATTGTGCACACAGTGATAGAAGACCTAGGCATCCTTTTTAGAGCCTCTTCCATGAAGCATTTCCTAAAGCAGGTCAAGTGTACATGTTAACAGATATCTGGTAATCCTAGATGCAATATGTGTTTACACCACTACACCTGAGAAAAAAAATCTCTTATTTTCTGATAAACTGAAGGAATAGATAAGGCAGTTGGTTGCCTTGTAGGCAATAGACATTTTTCCCCTGTTGTCAGACCAAATTAGAAAGAAACAAAATGTACTCCTTTGAAGTCCATCCAAAAAACCTTAAGAATATCATAGAATCGTAGAATTGTTTTGGCTGGAAAAGACCTCTGAGATCATTGAGTCCAACCATCAAATTTGGCTGATGCACAGCTAACCTTCACTAACCAGAAAGGAATTGTTGATAGCTTTAAGCAATAGTTAGTTTTCAAATAGGGAAGGCAGACTTAGTGCATGATTTTAGTGATGCCATGATGCTATCTGCCAGGGTATATTTGGTTTGGCTAAGCTGGAGTTAATTCTCTGCAGAGCATCTTTCTAGTGCTGTGTTTTGCAGTGATGTACCTGGACCACAGTCCTTTTTTGGTGTGTTGGCCAGGACTCCAACGTGGGTCAGCTGTCTGGAAGGCAGCTATGCTCACCTCTATTTCCTACATGGCACAAAAAAAATGACTCTGGTGGTTTGCCACTGGCTGGGGGTGAGATGCCCACCAAAGCTGCTTTATTACTCCCCTTGTTAGATGAACAGGGAAGAGGGAAAATGCAACAAAAGGCCCTTGAGTCAAGAGAGAATCGATTTAATAGGAAGCAAAGCAAAAGTAAAGGCCACACATAGAAGCAAAAGCAAACAAAGATGTTATTCTCTTCTTCCCATCACATGCAATGTTAAGTTACTCCCTGGGAAGCAGGGCTTCACTTTGTGTAGTGGTTCCTCTGGTGGACAGATGCCATCCATGAATGTCACCACACTTCCTTCTTTCACTTAGCTTTTATAGGTGAGCTGACAGCACATGGTATGGAATATGCCTTTGCTGGGTTCAGGTCAGCTGGCCTGGCTGTGTCCCCTCCCAAAATCTTGTCCATCCCTCAGTCTACTCTGAGATGGGGTTGAGGGTGGAAATGCTGGACAACCTTGATGCTTGTCTCAGCAGTAGCAAAAACACTGGTGTGCTATCAACACCCAGCTACATCACTACAAAACACAACACTAGAAAAATGCTCTGGGGAGAATTAACTCCAGCTCAGCCAAACCCAATACAAGGGGAAAGAATCCTGTTCTGCCATTTTTATTCATGAAGTATCAGTAACTATGTTCTTGAGATTGATCTCTCCTTTCACAAAATCACAGATAGTAGAGGTTGGAAAGGACCTCTGGGAGCCATCTAGTCCAAAGCCCTTGCTAAAGCAAGTTTGCCTAGACCAGGTTCCACAGGAACGTGTCCAGATGGCCTTTGAAAGTCTTTAGTGGAGAAGACTCCACAACTTCTCTAGGCAGTCTGTTGCACTGCTTTGTCATCCTTAAAGAAGTTTCACCTTATGTTAGGTGGAACTCCCTGTGTTCTAGTTTGTACACTTTGCCCCTTTCCCTGTCACTGGACACCACTGAAAGGAGTCTGACCCCATTGTCTTGACATCGGTTCTTCTCTCACTCTTCTGCAAGTTAATAGCTCCAAGTGTCTCAGCTTTTCTTCATAAAAAGGATGATCCATTCATGTTTGTAGTCCTCTACTGGACTCTCTCCAGTAGTTCCTGAAATTTTCAGAAAGCTTATTTTCTGCACAAACTTTAGGGGGTGAAAAACAGACCTGCTTGAAAAACTCTTCTTGATACTTATCACGGTGACAGATGGTATTAATTCGTGGTGATATTATACTGTGCTGCTATTAGTAATTGACACTAGAACTGGAGGTTTTGTTAGCAAAATGATTAGATGTACCATAGATACTATGCCTATGATCACTAAAATAAAGCTCTTTCAGGGAAATATTTAAAATTAAATTTATTTCCTGAAAATTGATGTTTGAAATGAGTCCTGCCACTAGTCAGAATCGCTGATTTTTACAGATATAATTGCAAGAAAGTGAAAAACTTTGCAGATTTAAATATTAATCTCCAACAGCAAATTCAGCTAGCATATTTATATGGCAAAGCAACAAAGATAATGCACAGGGGATGACAGATGGAACTGGCAAGTCACCAAATGTATTCATCTTTCTATGTTTTTATATATATATATATAAAATTGTATTTATGTATAAACAGAGGTGGCAAAAATAACAACTGACCATTACAAAGATAATTTGGTAGGGATGGATTTCCATGTAATACCTTTTTATGAAAGCCTGGATATTCATACAGTGAGCAAAAACACACTTGGGATTCAAATCCAAATATACTTGGATTTGAAGAAGAGACAAAACTTTTTAAAATATCAGGATTTCTTAAGAATGGTTTTATTGAGAGTCATATTATACAATCTGAAGGTGTTCAAATCCATGTAATTGCTGAAGAAGCCTGAACTCCATTTTGATTTTTTTCCCTCTCTATCCACTTGAGTATTGATGTATTTTCAAGTTTACACAGCTTTAGGAGTTTTATTATTTTTCTAAAGTTCTCTACTCTTCCTCTCCCTTTGCAGATGTGCAGTTGTGAATATGCAGTTCATTTGCACTCAGAAAAAAACCACTGCTGGCTCCAAAATAATTCTTGATATCACAGTGCTAATGAGGTAATAATAATTACCATTGTGGACAGTATTTCGGTAGTGACTTGTTTTCTGTCTACAGTGCACACAAGATATGAAAGTCCTCATTTCTAGTGCATGCTATGACTAATTAGTCCTAATTTGATTAAAGAATGTCTCGGCTTTGATGCTCCTGTTCCTATAATTCCTAAGTCAATTATAAGGATTCTTAGACAAAAGCAATTTGTCTGCATTACAGTATTTTTCACTGATGTTACCTAACTGCACATCTGCAAACAGGATTTACACTGTCATTTTAATTTTACTAGTTTATTGTCATATTTCATGGTTGTAACATGGTTTTATGTTTTTCCTTCTTTTGACTGTTGCCCACTGTGGTGTGTGTTCCATCAGACTATAATGGTGTCTTTAGGAGAGGATCTTAAAAGCATACCAGAGTTTGAGACCTGTGTCTTTTATTGGAAGAAACAAGGGGCACTTAGTGCCATGGTCTAGTTGACTGGATAGGGCTGGGTGCTAGGTTGGACTGGATGATCTTTGAGGTCTCTTCCAAACTGGTTGATTCTATGATTCTAAGGAAAGGAAGTTAATAATGCTTGCAATCTGAGATGTTTTGATTTTTCTAGAGCAGAACTAGACCTGTACAAGATACACTCCTATAAAGAAAGAGGAAACACGGGAAACGTTTTGTTTCAGGCCTTGCCAATGTACATTTTACAAGAAGAGAGAGAGGCAGGCAGGCAGATAGATATTTGAAGACACCAACATTTCTCATTCATGTTTTGATAAGCAGGCTAAGGAATGGCAAGTAGGAAGGTGAGCATAGAAATGTAATCTTAAGTAATAAGTATTAAAAAAAGAAATACAGGTAAGAAAAAAAGATGCAGTTGCAGGCTTTCCATTAAGACAACAGTGTAACTGTAACTGATATACAGAAAGATATTCAGAAGACTCTAGAAAGACCTGAGATAGGGGGGGAAAAATGGATCAAACTAAAAATACAGGCAAAACAAACAGGAGGTAGAAAAAAGAATAGCTACTGCATGCATGAGTGATGGTAGTGATAAATAAACACTAACCAGGAACAGGAAATAAAATTAATGTTTTTTATCTTGTCTATTTCTTTTTTTAGTGGCTGAGCAACAAAGACAAAATCAGTGAACCACCACGAGAAGTCCTATTTTCTAAAGCATAACTTTCTTTTATTCTTGCTTACTGAAAATCCACTTAATTTAATATATGTATGAAGAAAATTGAAAAGTGCATAGTCTAAAGCCGTGCACAACAAGGTTCAATTTGAAGCATACTTTTTATGGCCAAGTTCCAAAGAGTAGCCAAATAGGATTTACAGTGCCAGAATTGACAGGATCTTAAGCGTAATGGCACTAGATAGCTGGCACCATAGCTTTTCAGACAGTGACGGCTACAGTAAGTTGTAGGCTGCAATTAAGGCTCATTCATTACTGCTTTCTTCTCAACATTGAGAAGGACTCAAATGCACTGAATTTTCTTTATATTAAACTATCCATAAATACCATGGAAAATTCCAAGATATTTTTTTTTTTTCCAGTAGAAAAAAATGAGAGGACAAAAAAAAATAAATGGGAAACCTGGCTAAGTGCAATGCACTTGTCTATTATGTAGCCAAAAGACCTTCTCTAGAGCTTGACCATATATGTTCTTCAGATACTTTTTCTATTATATTAAAAAGCAAACAAACAAAACTCCCCCCAAAAAATGAACAAGCTGTGCTAGTTTGAACCTAGCTAGAATATTTTGGTGAGAAGAACTAGATCATAGAGTGTGAAATTAAAACAATGGTGAGGTCTACTTCCCTCACAGTCTTGCTGAGATGTGTAAAGAAGAAAAGCAAAACAAAGATAAAGTCACTTTGCTCGGCACTTCGCTTTGGGCTTTGCTCTCAGCTCTTTGCCTGCTGGGGAGAGCTGAGGCTGCTGGCTGAACTCCATCTTGCTTTCTAACCTCACCCTCCATTCGCTATGGCTGATTCACCTTTGCTTCTTAATCCTCTTGGCCGAACCTCCATTCTTCCTTGGGACTGGGGTAAGGTTGAGAGGGGTAGGGGGAAGGTGAGGGGTGGTTGAGAGCCCCTCCTNTTTGTATACATTTCAGCAAGACTGTGAGCGAAGTAGACCTCACCATTGTTTTCATTTTACAGCCTATCATCTAGTTCTTCTCACCAAAACATGCTAGCTAGGCTCAAACTAGCACACACATATACTAAAATATGGAACACTTCACGAATTTGCGTGTCATCCTTGCACAGGGGCCATGCTAATCTTCTCTGTATCGTTCCAATTTTAGTAACAAAGGAAAAAAGGGGTGGGGTGTGTGTGTGAAAGGACAAACGAAAAAAGCAACCAAAAAGCCCAACCAACCAACAGAGTGTCTGCAGTTTGGAACTTGTCAAAATGTAGATAAGGCTGAAATACCTGCTTGCTTTCTAGTTAGAAATCTGAACTGATAAAAGAACAGATAAAATGCTGGACAAAAGCTTGCCCTGAGTATCACCAACTTCTGTCTAAGAACTACCATTTCAGGTGGCTGGTAGTCATAAACTCGTCAGAATCTGAATTCCCATTACCTGACTATCAATTTAGTCATGTATTGTGAAAGCCAAGAAAAAGTTAACTGGGTATTTCAAGCAGATACAGCTATTCTATTTCATTGGATTCTGACAGTGAATCATCACTTCCTTCATACTATATGCTGCTGGATGCATATCTAGTTGATAATAATCCGAATCTGGAAAGAGAATGCTTCAGGCCATTCTAGCATAAGTCTTACAATATGAAAAATAGGTCAGCCATAAATTTTCCATTATGGTTTAGCAGTAGGCACTATGTCAATATGAATATTGATTACAGAATTTTATTGTCAGAATTACATTGTCAAGTAAACCAATGCTATATTTTAACATGCCCATCCCTGAATTTTCACCTCAGACAGCAGACTCTTAAGATAAAGCATTCCTAGCAAAAGCTAGTCAGTGTCACATCTGAGCCAAGATGATTCATTAGCACTGCATCCCACAACAATCAGCAATTTTGTTGCTCTCAGGGTACAACATAGAAAACACACTTTGACACAGTTTTCCTGGCATGTTTTTCTTGCATAACATTAAATTAATAGAAATAAAACTTGCTTTCTTTCTGCTCAAGGGCAGGAAGAACGAAAAAATAGAGAACTACAACTGTTACTAGAGTGTAAACATCCTAGTGATATAGGCAAGATACCAATGGCAATCTAAGTTCTCAAAAGGAATAACTGGGGAGAGGTTAAAATCAGAGCCTACAGGCTCCTGCACAATGGCCATTGACTCTCTACACTAGGGAAAGCTTTTTCAGTAAACCCTGCTGTCTATCTTGTTACAACTACACCGATGCTATGGTTTTATTGCTTTATTTGTCTTGGAGTCTTTGGATGAGAGAGCTTTCTAGAAGCTGCTGAAAAAAACTTCAGAGGGTACTTCAGGCTTCCAGTCTTCTGCCATTTCTTTTTTCTAGAGATAGGCTTGAGCAACACTGCTTATCGCAGAGTTGTTGAGCAGTCAGTAGAGCACAGAATGTTAGGGACTGGAAGGCAGCTTGGAAGATCATCTAGTCCACCCTCCTTCCAGAGCAGGATCACCTATAGCAGATCACACAGGAATGCATCCAGGTGGGTTTTGAATACCTCCAGAGAAGGAGACTGCACAATGCCCCTGGGCAGCCTGCTCCTGTGTTCCATCACTCTCACAGCAATTTTTTTTTCCATTATGTTTACATGGAACTTCCTGTGCCTCAGCTGCCACCCACTGCCCCTTGTCCTGTCATTGGGCATCACTGAGCAGAGCCTGGCTCCATCCTCTTGGCACTCACCCTTTACATATTTATAAACATGAACGAGGTCACCTCTCAGTCTCCTCCAAACTAAAGAACCCCAGCTCCCTCAGTCTCTCCTCATAAGGAAGATATTCCACTCTCTTAATCTGTATTTAAGCATTTTTCTGAGAGAATGTTTGTCCAATAGGAATGGATAAAATACCACAAATAGCCAGTACTGGGTCATCCATACCAAAAATAGGAGATGCACATGCTCAGCATCTGCAGTTCACAAGTACAAACGTGAGTTATATTTACCAGAACACAAAGCAGGCTCAAAAGCAAGTCCAAACATAGTGTTATTATCTAGACTGACAGGTGCCATGGCTTTTGTATTCTTGTCTGCCTTGTCCCATCCCAGGAAAGAGGGAGGTAGGGGGAGAAAATTGGGTATGTGTGTGGTTTTGGGACATGTAGGGACATGCTCTGGATATGTGTTTTGAGTATAATTTTGGACCTTCTACTACAGCCAGTATGGAGCTGAAGGTAGCATGACTGTTGAGAAGAATTTCAGTTTACAGCAAGAATTTGTTTGCATGTCTCTATATTTGGGCTTTTTCTGATTAGTGATTTTTGTTTCCTAAACCTCTCAGTCATTATGGGTAAGTGTGCAGTATATCAATCTGTAGAAGCAGATAAGCTCATGCATAAAAAAAAAAATGGTGATAAAAAATGACAGGATTGCATTTGCCATTACAAATACCAAGACATAACCAGACAAAATCTCAGCTCACCAGCAGAGAAGCCACAGAGTTACATACCAAATCTAAAGGGATTTTCTATCTGACAGACTAAACATGTTAATATAAATCAAACCACTCACGTGTTTTTCGTGCACTTGCAGCACTACATATAATTGATTTGAAGAAACTCACAATCTTCAGACAGAACAGTTGAATGGATCTGCTGCCCTGTCGGCCTAATTGCCCAGACTTGTAAATATTGCACGCCTTGTTATTCAAGCTGCATGTAGCAAGCTACCTGCTTTGCCAACAGGTATAATGTAACAGGGATTTAATTGCTTTCGCCTTTGGCATCCTTCACCCACAAGGGATGGAAAGTGTTATTTCATTTCAATTATAAGGCAGAGCAGCTACTTAGTGGTCTTTCACCTGGAAAAGGATCAGGACTGTAAGTGATAATTAATCAGACTTTTGAATGTCTCAGCCACTTTTGCCTTGTTCTCCAACACTGCAAGATTCCAAAGTTCCTGTGAAAGAGTCTGCAAGCCTCAGAGGTTTTTTTTTTTTTTGTGGTTTTTGAAATGTACTTCCAATTCATTATTAATTAGAAGTTGACTGTTGAACTCCCTAGGAAGGTAAGAGACAAGGAAAGCATTATTGTCTTCTGTGCCATGCCTTTTGTCTGGGGTTTTTTTTTTGTGTAGTCTACTAGGTCTTTGCAATTTCCTAAACAAAATTCCTCACAACACAGAGTATCTGTGCAGTGAGTTGGATGTTAGGTGTTCTGAGCTGATCCTTGGTTGCCCAAGAACTTCTAATACCACAGAAAACATGTTACAGCAGACTGTCAAGATAGTCCTATCTCACAATAATTATGGCACACATTCTCCTTGTCATTAAGGATTGATCCTTTGGCGGGGCATTGACATGGCTGGTAACAGGCCGTAAGCACTGTACAGACTTTGCAAGGCTTCAAAAGTGAGATTTGTCAGTCTTCATGTGGGAGCTTTTTTTGACCTGTCATCAGCTTCATTTTGCTTGGTTTGAACGTGACAACTGTTTCTCTCATTCACCTTGTACTGATGGCTAATTTGTCCTACTTTTTGTACTGATGCCTAATTTGTCCTACTTTTATTTATCCTTGTGTGATACAGCTGTGGTTTTTATAGCCAGCCTGAACAAACAGCTTGCCTCTCTGGTGGAGCAGAAAAGCATGCCTAGGCAAGGCAAGACATGTGTAAGCCTATTTTGGGCCTATCAGGCCTACCACAATAAACGGTCATGGAAACATTACACAAAGGAATAACTAGATCTAGAATATTTAAGAAATTACTGGTAATAATAGAGCATTGAACTCACTTGAACTGGAAGGGAAGGTTCCTGTGGTCAATTACACCACTCGTCCACCAGATGGACCCAAGGAGCTCCCTTCTGCTCATGGATTCAATTCGATTCAATTAGAGAGTTTTACTGAAGAGGCTGTCAGTATTCACTCACGAAAATTATCCCCCAGTTCGCAGGGCTAGCTACAGCTTCGGACAGTACCCAAAATAGGTGCAGGGAGTTCTGTCGATGTCTTGTCAGCTGATGAGGCTTGTAATTCTTCCCAGGCTTTACAGGCTGCTGGGGAAAGGCAGACCATCTCTGACCGGGTCCTGATTTCTCTGGATGATCTGTGTGTCCCTTCCAGGGCTCCTCATCTTGGCAGGTGTAGGCAGGATGTTTTGGCAGATGCGTAGTTCTGGCATGGATGTCATACTGGCTACACAGGCCTATCATGTGGAGGCCTTTATGCCTATTCCTGGTAAACTTGAAACAGGCAGTTTCCACACAGTTCAGACCCATAGCATCAGGGCTTCTTATTCTGCAGCAGAGCTAGCTTATAGTTTAGCATAGCATAATGCTGCAGAAGGCAATGGCAGGATGCACATTAAGGCAGTGGCAGAGTTACTGCCAGAAGCAGAGAGCATGGTATGGCAGAGACAATAGCAGTAACAGCAGCTGCAAGCAAGCAAACATGAGTACAGTGGCAGAGCACACTATGTTACCTGCTCATCTCTTTTTATCAATGTAGCCTGAGACCTAATGGACCTCTGGACACAGAATGGCCAATCAGAAAGGCAGTTACCCAAGCTTAACCATATTAGGTAAAATCACAGGCTTGCTTTTCCCAAATTCAGGAAAAACATAGACCTTGCATGAGGCAGGCACAAGCCAAATATATGTATCTTATTTACCACAGGATGTAAACAGGAGTAAGACAAGTCTGGGCAAGCCAGCATCCTTAGACTCAGTGGCTCGGCTCTAAGTTCTTCGTCCTCTTTCCTGCAGATGCCTCTCCCCACAACAGAAGGCAGGAGAGCAGCAGAACATGT
The DNA here is from genome assembly GCA_013400475.1 of Tricholaema leucomelas. Classification (NCBI taxonomy): domain Eukaryota; kingdom Metazoa; phylum Chordata; class Aves; order Piciformes; family Lybiidae; genus Tricholaema lacrymosa; species Tricholaema leucomelas. Next base: position 72,520 of record WAAF01000439.1, read on the forward strand.
CTGGGCAAGCCAGGACATGTATAAGCCTATTTTGGCCTATTCAGGCCTACCACAACATACAGAAAGAGAGATACAAGCATACTAGGTGTTAAAGTTATAATAATGTTGACCGGCAAGTCTTGTGTCTGTTTAGTAGTCTTAAATACCATTATTCCAGTGGAAATCTCCTGAACGAAGCGTAGTGATAGGGTGTAGACTTAAGGTGACAATGAAGTGAAAAAGCTTTCTTTCTTTTTTTTTCCCTGGGAGCTGGAACTAAAACTGAAAATGCAACTGAAGAAATCGCAAACATGTTTCAGAGACCAGATTGCAAGTGCTCCTGGGGGAAGTAGGGAGGTAGTGCCTATCTCTTCCAGCTGTTCCTCGCTCTGGCAGCACAGCAAGAACTAATGTCAATTTAGGCACCCGAAAAAGAGAGTCCATTTCCATATTAGTTGCCTGTTTCTACACCTTTTGTGATGACTATTTTTAGGGCCAAAATGGTGTGGCTTAGATTGGAGAGTGGCAAATCCTTCAAGAGATGTCAACACTTGTTTTATTATAAGGTAGACTACAATATATGAGATCCTGTTGTAGCAGGAGAGAAGGCAGAATAAAACCCTGCATGCAGAACTTCAATGAAAATTCAGATGCCAATAATTTACAGTTTTAAATGCCTGTCTTGGAATTGCTATAATTTCTATTTTTCAGCTTTATAAACATTGCTGTGCTGAAAGAAGCTTTTGAGATGGTAGTATATTGCCTAAAGTTCTATCATTAAAGAGTTATTTTTATTTGTTACCAAATTACTGCTTCCCTGATTACATTGATATATACTGAAGGGGGCCTACAAAAAAGCTGGGGAGGGACTTTTTAGGATATCAGGGAGTGACAGGACTAGGGGGAATGGAGAAAAGCTGGAGGTGGGTAGGTTCAGGCTGGATGTGAGGAAGTTCTTCACCATGAGAGTGGTGAGAGCCTGGCATGGGTTGCCCAAGGAGGTAGTTGAGGCGCCATAGAATCATAGAATGGTTTAGGTTGGAAGGAACCTCAAGGATCATCCAGCTCCAACCCCCTGCCATAGGCAAGGACACCTCCCACTAGAGCAGGTGTTTAAGGCCAGGCTGGATGAGGCTGTGGCCAGCCCGATCTAGGGTAGGGTGTCCCTGCCCACAACAGAGGGGTTGGAACTGGCTGATCCTTGTGGTCCCTTCCAACCCTGACTGATTCTATGATTCTATGATTTTTTTTCTCCCCTAAACATTATGGAATATGTATTCTCCCTATAAATTGTATCTGTGGTATATAAAATGTAAAGTAGGGATTCATTTACTTTTCAAGATGAATTGCCTGTAAAAAAAATAAATATTTAGTCTGTACATTACAAATAGAAGATGAGTAGATCAGAATAGATCAGATAATCAGAATGTTGCTTGGGATTTGTACATAGCAACTGATCCCCTTTGTAGTCTTTCTCCAGGTGTGGTAGCTATCTTTCAAAGCAATATTATTTTTTGAATATTTCTGGTTAAGGAACAAATCAATTGATAAAAGTAAAGTAGAGGTTATTCTGTGGGAAGGCATGGCCAGAAAAACTGAAACATTACATAGATAAGACTTTTTCATCACCTTTGTTTAGAAGTTTGGAAGTAAATAGTTGAAGTTGCGTGTGGTAATGTAAAACATTACTCTTGTGAACAGCAGTGCTAGCTAGTATAAAGGAATGTATTGCTGAAAGAAGCTTTTGAGATGGGAGTATATTGCCTGAAGTTCTATGACTAAAGAGTTATTTTTATTTGTCACCAAATTACTGCTTCCCTTATTACACTGATATATACTTCTGGATACTGTATATTTGACTCCAGCCTGCTTTTCCAAAATCACCTGACTTGAACTGAATTGTAAAGATCTAATCTATCTGGATATCATAGCTTTAATGTTTCTTTAGAGAAAATGTAGATGCTGAAAGCTTTTATGTGACAAGGATATCACTTTAACTGCACCATCTAACAGTCCTCAGAACTACTCAATTATTTTTCCTCCCAATTCAGAAATCACAAAAGGGAAGGAACCTTATTTTCCTCCCCTATATAGGTATCAGTCACGATTATCTCATTTTTTGCAGAATTTTGGAAGAGCCAAATATAACCTAAATCCTGGATTATAGCAAACATTGGTTATCCTCAGTAAAAATGGGAATGCTGTAAACTTCAATAATATCAAATCTACTATAAAGTGTGGTAAAGAGGATATTAGCATAAATGTCAATAGGCTGTGGTTTTACATCACTTTGACAGTAAGGGGAAATGCAAAAGCACTGAAAGCATCAACCACAGAAAGACATTCCATCAGTTTAATTTTATGTAGCTGTGACTTCAATAAAAACCACCCATAAAATATTAAAGTGACAAATTGAAATAATGGAGCAATTTCTTTGGACTCTAAAGCAAACAAGTGTAATTCTCCCCCCCTGCCCCATCCTCATGTTTCTTCTCTGGAATTGCAACTACAACACAGAATAAAGCATTTTCTGCAAAACTCATAAGCAGCATATTTCTGGAACTGAAAACAAAGGAACAAAAAGGAATTATTTACTACATTTGCTAGTGTTCTGAGATGTTTTTATGTACCTGTTTGCTTTATGTACCACTCAGATACCTTCTCAAGTAGACTTATCTGACACCCTGATAGTCATAAAAAGCACTTTCTGTCTACAATTTTTGTTCTTCTGCAATAAAATCTGCACTATAAATGACCTTTGAAATAAAACATCTACGGTTAAGCTTCATAGCGCTAATAAAATGAACTCTTTAATTAGTTGAACTTTTATTTTGCTGGAGAAATCTGTAAAAGGGCACAGTAAGTAGAATTGCACTGCTGCTGCTCATACCCATGAGCATCTAATGTTTCATTCAATAGCCTCAGTTTTCAAAAACACAGAAAGTGAACTGAAGCAGAATGTGGCACTCAATACCTGCAGCTTAGCCCTGTTCTTTGGTAAATATCCAGATGAAAAGTACCTTGTACAGCTCTTTTCACAGGATCACAGAATGGTTGAGGTTGGAAGGGACCTCCAGAGATCATCAAGTCCAGCCTCTCTTCCAGACCAGGACCATAACCTAGTGCAGATCACACAGGACCACATCCAGATGTGTCTTGAAAGTCTCCAGAGGAGACTCCATAGCCTTTCTGGAGAGCCTGTTAAAGTTCTAGGCCTTCATATGACTTCTAAAAGGGCAAAAAGTCAGCCTTCTGATCCCATCATTAAGAGACATGGTAAGGATTTGTTTGAAGCTGCCTTTCATTCAGATACATCTTCTAAAACATAATGGTCTGCAATTCTGCAAGTAGGCAAAAACTAAAATGCAATTTTATATCCCAGGGAAGACTTGAAGTGCCTGAAGTGTGTGGTCTAGGCAGACTTCCATTCTTACTGGAAGACTGCTTACCTGTAGTCTTGGGGTTACAGATTGCTGTTGTCTAAGCGGTTTTGCTGTACTTGCGCCAGCAGAGCTTTCACAGCAGTGTAGATTGTGCACAGGAGTAGTACAAAAGGCATTGTACACAGATCTCACTGGTCACTCTGAGTAAGCCAGGGGCAGACATGCAGCTTGAGTTAGTTCTCTTCAGTGCCATTCTAGAAGTTCTATTCTGAAAGTCTGCATTATTGTTGCTCCCATTATGTTTTGTTCATAAATGCAGAGCTTTCTGTCAAAGTTTCAGCTCCTATATCTGTACTCTGGAAGTGGCAAATGTAGATGGCAACATTTTTTTTTTCATTCTTTAAAAAAAATATCAAGACCCCCCTGTAATTTTTCTGAATGTATTTCTGTATACAGGTCTTTTGTCAGTACAAATTGGATACATTTCCATAGAGGTATACACCTGGCGTGTTCTTGAATGCAAAGTTATTCATTTTTATATGCCTACTGCTTCCACATGCATTCATTTTCTACCACTTGTCTGCAAGCATTCAAAGCATATACCTATCATACTTGTTAAAACCATTTAATTTGCTTAAATGCTCTGCTAAGAATGTTGTACTAAATCTGCCCTTTGTCAGACTGCAAACATTCCTGTTGGAATATTTTCTTTTTAAAGGGCAGGATGGAAGACCAGGTGATAAAAATATATATTTCAGCTCCAAAAACTGAAATTAAAGAACTATTATTTTTACATTTAAAAATAAAAAGCCAAGTATTTTTATTCATATATTGACTCAGTTGCATGAGCACAGTATCAATGTCCTATATACAGTGAATCTACTTGGCTATACTAATTAAGATACATCTTAGACTCACATAATCACAGAATGGTTAAGGTTAGAAGGGACCTCTGGAGGTCATCTGGTCTAACTTCTCTGTCATCTAAGGGCTGAACAAGTTTTAACAGACTCTCTATGGTGTTCTCTTTGAGCCTCTGGCAAGCAGCAAACCTCCCTGGAGAGCAGGTTGGGTCAGCAGACAGTGACCTCCATCCGCCATAGCAAGGAACCTCCCACTGTAAACATTTGGTTCTTCTCTATGTTCCAGCTGTGCTTCCTACCACTGAATCAAACATATAGCAGACATATGTATTTCTTGTGAACAGACATTCTAGTCATAAGATAGAGATAAATCTGTCAATTGACAGGAAAGAATGCATCCAGCTATGCGTCAGATCCTCAGGGAAGACAGCTAAAATGCATGAGAGCAATGCATCTTAATGACTGACAATGTCTATAGGACCCTTGAAGAGGTGCCAAGAAAAAACTGGTTGCAGTTTGGAGGATTGATCTATATGCAGCTTCTGGCTTTCATGTCTAGCTACACTGCATAAGTCAGAAAATATTTCCTGCATATATAGTTGCATACAGTGTCAAATAGATGAGCTTCAGTACCTTTGGAAAATATTTCCTGTATCAGCTTCAAAGCAAAATATATTTGCCTTGCAGTTTTAACTATTTCCTGATTAAAATGTTATTATCTTTGATCTTATGTATTACATCCTGTTGTAAGACAGAAGTAATTTCTAGATACATTCTGGCATCAATTAGCCCATAATAACAGAACAATAAGTACACTCAAAGGCTAAATGGCCATTTACTCAGAAAGATTAGTCTTCATGTTGTGTAAAGTCATAGCAAATCTACTGCTTTGTGTTCTTTACTTTGTTTGGAGCACAACTATCTTGCCCCTCAGTAGAAACATATTTCCCAGGCAATTTATTATTCAACCAATAGAAATGTATAGATGAAAATACATTTTAATGCCAAAAATGAATGGTGGTAGTGTTAAATAATTATTACATACTCATTATGTTACCTAAAAGGCCCCAAGTTTTACTGCATATGACTAGAACAAAAGAGTTCGTCTCTACGTGCATTATGCCTTACCTCACAAAAGACAGATAGAATTTTCATCATTTGAGATCCTGAACATCTTCAAAAGAGGTAGGTCACTGACTTTTCTGTCTTCTGTGAAACAACATCAATAAAAGATTGGCTACATTACTGTTACTCCCCCCTGAGCACAAAGAACACCACTCATAGGCTTCGAGCAGTGATGATTTTGGTCAAAGCAGTGGCATTCCCACTCTAAGCATCAGCACAATGGATCTGAATGAGTAGTTCTCTTGGCCTGTGGAATGTGCTGCAGCCAGAGCTCTGAGAGCTGCTTCTGCATGAGCTCCATGTCCCCCATATGCTTTGGAAGGGAGGTGACAATTGAGCAAAGGCTGCTTATTATTCATGGGAGGCTAAGGGTAGCTCTCCTGTGGGTGCCTATGCATAAAAACATACAGATTATATGCATCGGGCGGAGAGTGACTTTACTTAACACCTTGTGATGTTGTACTACTGAAAGGGAGAGTAATCTCCTGCTCAACATAATTTTTACCTATCTTAAACCATGATTTACAAGAATCTCAACAGGCATCAACATATGTAGATATTTTTTCTGCAGCTGTGTTAGGGTGGCAAAATAAAAACTGTTTCTGCAGAAAGCAACAGAAGTTTGCTTTACATTTTTTACCCAAAGGTTAAAGGTAGCAGCAGTAGACGTTATTTTTTTTCTCAACTTGTGTGATTTTACTGGTACACTTGAAGATTTCTTAGAAATTAAATAACACCTACCTCCAAACTGTAGCTCCACAAACTGTTTTGTTGCTGCCCAGTAAAGACACTACAAGAGATGTAAAAATGTATCCCTTTCTTCTGACAAGTAATCCTCCCCTTCCAGACTCTGGAGGCTTTTTTATCATAAGGAACTATGAAATGCTTGAGATAGAGGGTTTTAGTTGGGGGTTGGGTTTAACAATCTAACAGTAAAATAGTTGAAAGGGATGTTGTAATGGATATGATACATGATGTAAGAATGTAGAAATCCACTCCTCTTGTGTCTGTGAGCAATAGAAATAGGTATCACTAACCATGGATTAGGGAACACTTAATGTCTGCACACAAGTTTCATTGAATCCTTTGGTCACTGTTTGTGGCTCAGTGACTGCCTGCCTAACCTCCCAGATTTAGCCTGGAGAAGAGGAGGCTCAGGGGTGACCTTATTGTGGTCTACAACTACCTGAGGGGTGGTTGTGGCCAGGGAGAGGTTGCTCTCTTCTCTCAGGTGGCCAGCGCCAGAACGAGAGGACAGAGCCACAAGCTACGCCAGGGGAAGTTTAGGCTCGAGGTGAGGAGAAAGTTCTTCACTGAGAGAGTCATTGGACACTGGAATGGGCTGCCCAGGGAGGTGGTGGAGTCGCTGTCCCTGGAGCTGTTCAAGGCAGGATTGGACGTGGCACTTGGTGCCATGGTCTAGCCTTGAGCTCTGTGGTGAAGGGTTGGACTTGATGATCTGTGAGGTCTCTTCCAACCCTGATGATACTGTGATACTGTGATACTATGATCTAACAAATACGACAGATGTGGCTTGTAAATATATTGTGGATATATGTATGTAAATTTTGCTTTGCTGTAAATACAGCTGTATCTTACTTCCAAGCTGTCTGAGTTGGTCGGTAAATTCCAGTAGTGTGTGTGTGTGTGTCTAAATTCCTAACCCACTACATTCTTTATTTGCTGCCCAATGCAGGGCCAGCTCTAACTGAAACTATTCTGGTATTTCTTGTACATGGTGGTATTGTGGATAATCTACAAATGTATCCTTTTGAATCTTTATCAGAAAATTGGGTGGTATCTGATAAATATTCTATGGACCTTATTGAAATTTATGTTTGTGAAGTTTGGTAATTATTGTTTTGGTTGGATGGGCTATAATTTTACTGCTTATAGGAATTTTACTGTGAGTGTTTCATATGATTTAATGGAGTTGGTTTCCCTGTGAATGCAGGAGATTTTGTGCAACAGCAGGACTGTCATATTTTTAAAAGCAGTATTGTTGTATGCCCTTTATGTTTAAATCTGATCTTTGTGAGAACTGGATTGTTTGTAGCTTGGCATGTAGAAAAATCATATAATGCCACTTTAAGAATGCCCTCCTCCTGCAGATGGTGGAGAAGCAGAACTTCTGAGACAGGGCTGAGCAATCAAGGTCAGGAGCATCAGGAGACAGTTTCTAAGAGCAGCTGTGAAAACTCGATGTGGGGAGAGAGAGGTGATTAATCTATAAAGAGTCCAAGTCAGCCATTACTAATGAGGCAAAGACACTTCCGCCCACAGATGCTGGAACAGAAATTAATTCAGTCGAAGTGGCAAAGTCTACCAAGAGCTCACTCGGTCCAGATGAGGTGGTGAACAGCCAAAAGACTTCTGACTCGGCCAGACCAGCTGTGGCTATAGCTAAGGCTACTGCTACCCCAGTCTCTGCTATTGCTAACACTGCTCCTATTCTGCTACCCAAGAAGATGAAACAGAAAATAGATAAACCTGTGTCAGACGATCCCCTAAAGGATTCTTCTAAAGCTTTTCTAGCTCTGGCAAAGGTAAAGGTAAAAGATAAGACTCGGATAGGCAGTGATTCTAAGGAGGAAGAGGACGCAGGTACATCTAGCATATAGGATGAGGCAGAGGTGAAGGAGAAGAAGATTAGCCTTAGGGACATTGCTACAGGTGGTCCTGCTTTGACAGGGGCTTTGGACTGGCTGATCTCTGCAGGTCTCTTCTAACACCTAACATCGCATGATTCTGTGATTGTGTGATTCAGTGATTCTCATAGAGAACTGGATTTAAGCTCTCAAAAGGGAAGGAAGCCCTGTGAATTGATCCTAGGTCATATGTGACTGATCTAGTTTGTAGGATTTTATGGAGCGAGATAAGAGCATAATCTCTTGACTCCATATCCTCATAGTGGAAATCATAGTTCTATTTATGACACTCACTTTGCACAGTCAAGTGCACCATATACAAACTTTGCAGTTATAATCAGTTAATTCATTATTACAAGCATGGGTTCTATAATGCAGTGGAAAACTAATCTAGGATTATTTAAATATCTGTAAGTTTTGGACAGGAACAGTTTCTTCAGCTTGGCTATTCATTACAATATTAAGCCTCTAGATTTTTTAAATTAAAATATTAATGACAAGGTATATTGACTACAGGTTAATTGTGAAACCAGACATTGGGAAATCGTAGAATCATAGAGTCAACTAGGTTGGAAAAGACCTCCTAGATCATCCAGTCCAACCTATCACCCAGCCCTGTCCAATCAACTAGACCATGGCACTAAGTGCCGCATCCAGTCTTTTCTTGGACACCCCCAGGGATGGCAACTCCACCACCTCTCCTCGGCAGCCCATTCCAATGCCAATCACTCTCTCTGGGAAGAACTTCCTCCTAACATCCAGCCTAGACCTTCCCCAGCACAACTTGAGACTGTGTCCCCTTGTTCTGCTGCTGGTTGCCTGGGAGAAGAGACCAACCCCCACCTGGATACAGCCTCCCTTCATTACTTGTAAACAGCAACGAGGTCACTCCTGAGCCTCCTCTCCTCCAGGCTAAACACCCCCAGCTCCCTCAGCCTCTCCTCACAGGGCTGTGCTCCAGGCCTCTGCAATGATATTGCAGAGAGAGAAGGAGAAACAAACAGATAAATAAATCAGATCAAATTGAGATTTACCTACATATTTTGCCTATCTCTTAGCAAAGGCTTCCCACTGTGGTTGTAGTTTATCTGACTATTTGACAATTAGTACAGGCTTACTTAAAAAAGAGCTTGAAATTTTAGACCTACTGTTTTGTGGGTTTTGGGTTTTTTTTTGTTGTTTGGGGGTTATTTTTTTTTCCCTCTAGTAAAAAGAAAATATGAAACCCACTTGTACAATTTATTTTTAAACAAAATATTTTTCAGCAGTTGGTGAGCAAGTGTGTGCTAATTTGCATGACCTATTATCTCCAGCATCTATTTGTTTGTGGTCTTTGCTTTCAGAAGAATTGGCATTAATTATAAGTATGGAAGTAATGTGAAATGTCAGTTCAGAATTTTACAGCTTGAAACAGCTCATCCTTCAATAATTAAGTCAATAACATTAATTTAATTTAAACAGCGATGCTTCTTTTTAGACCTTATGGAGTAATTACAATTAGTATTTCATAATTAGTATTTTATTGATGTCCATGCACTGGATTGCCAGGCATCATCAATATACACTGATGATTGGAAGTAATTTGATAAACATTCAGAACTCTTTCATTAATGGCATGACTCCCAATTATGTATTGAGTTAATGAATTCATTTAAATGTTATGGAGATGAATTTAAAGGACAACTCAACCTTAATTATTATACCATTTCCCCCCTCTTCCTGAACATTCTAAATATAACTTCAGTAGTTATTATCTTTTAGTATACAAATATCAGGTTCCTTTGTAAATGCAGAACTAGAACATTTATGATTTTTTTTTAAGTGTGCTGACAATCCTAAAATCGTAAGAGATAATTTTCTTGCAAAATAAAGACTTCTGGAGATTAAAGGATAATCTTTTCCCATTCATATAAATGACTAATAGGCTGGACAGAGCAGAGAGTGTAACTAAGTGAAACCCTCTGGAGCACTGTTATAAGTTTTTCCTTGTATTCATTGAATAAATAGCAAGAAAGAATGAAAGAATTAGCATCATTACCCAAAAGCAGGGTGTCTGCAGCTCTGTTTCAGCATAACTTACTAATTCTAGTGTAAAGGAAACCAGGACTGAATGTTCTGAAATCCATGGCTTCCTAAACCCATAATGGCTTCACACACACGGAAATTATTTGGCCCCAGAAACGCCTATACCTACCAGTGCTTTTGCAAAGGATGCTATGTCAAGGAGGAAGGTGGTCCTGAACTCAATGAAACCTCTGAAAACTTACTCCTTTGTAAGCACATGCAAACTCAAGTTTTAAGGAAGAGCAAAGCAAACCTGCTATCTCTAAGGGACAAAAATGAATCATCAGTTACCAGATGGCTAATTTATGGCTGTAAATTTCTCTACTTTGCCATATTTAAAGGGACTGCTATTCCTATAAAAGTTGACTATGCTGCCAGAACATTCTTTCCTCAGTGCAAGACCCACTGTAGCACAGAAAACAGACTCAAGGAGGATATGAGAGTTTTGCTGTCACATATGCTGTAGCTTACAAAACAGATATGGTTTCCACAATTCACCTAACATGTTATAAAAATGGAAGGAATGGAAGTGTGTGAAATCCAAGGACATGATGATATTACAACCTGCCAAAAGCAGTCTGTTGTACTTCTCGATCTCAACATTTCTTATATCTTTAAAGGTGTCCTGGGGTCCCGTACACCCCAAAATTCCTCTCCCTCTGTGGTTTGAATGGGAGAGAAAAAGGCGCGAAAAGACCTGTTCCCCCCCTCCTGCCCTGCAGGCGTGAAGTGGGGGGGCAAGGGGCCCTTCTGACACGAGGGGTGCTCCGTGCCAGGCCCACGCTGGAGTCGGGCTGGGGATTAGCTGTGTGTTCTTCGTGCCTAGGCAGTGGTAACTCAGCTCTTTGTCTAGGAAGGGTATAAATATTGGGGGGACTTCCCACCTTGGGGTTCCCGCCTTAGAGTTCTCCCCCGCCTGGATAGCTTCTGCAGAAGAGCCCCTGGCACTCTGAAAGACTAGCTCCTGAAGGACAGGGCTGTCTCTGCTTTGCATGGCTTTCACCTTAATCACCCTTTATGCAGGCTTTATAGTCCTTAACGATCCTCAGAGGCTTCTGAAAGACAGCGAAGGGACAAGCATCTGGACTGCCCTTCCTTTCAGCCAGCCTGACTTACCTGTGAGTAACTTTGGCTCAGCGTGATTTATAGTGGGGGATGCTATATTTAATAGGTTAAGCCTTTTCCAACTTCTGACTTCCAAAATAGTCAAATTTGCCTATGGTATCCTTAAAGATCTTGTCAACCTAACTGAATCTGCTAATTAAAACTTAAATTAAATTAATTTCTGTATACAGTTTTGGGGGCGGTTTTTGGAGAAATAAGATAACTCTATTTTTTAGATAAATTCCTGACTCAGCCACATTAATTCCCTGCCTCCACAACAAAAGGTCCTGATGGTATACAGTAAGCATTATCTGCATAGAAACAGAGTAAAAGGAACACGAGCCCTATGAGGAGAGGCTAAGGGAGCTGGGGGTGTTTAGCCTGGAGAAGAGGAGGCTCAGGAGTGACCTCATTTCTGTCTACAACTACCTGAAGGGAGGCTGTAGCCAGGTGGGGGTCGATTTCTTCTCCCAGGCAACCAGTAACAGAACAAAGAGACACAGTCTCAAGTTGTGCTGAGGGAGATATAGGCTTGATATTAGGAGGAAGTTCTTCACAGAGAGAGTGATTTGCCATTGGAATGGGCTGCCCAGGAGAGGTGGTGGAGTCGCCATCCCTGGAGGTGTTCAAGAAAAGACTGGATGAGGCACTTAATGCCATGGCCTAGTTGAGTGGACAGGATTGGGTGATAGGTTGGACTGGATGATCTTGGAGGTCTCTTCCAACCTGGTTGATTCTAAGATCCTATGATTCTATGAATGTTAAATGACATGGCTTGAGTGGAGCTTAACATTTTTGAATTGTTAACCTGTCCAGTTCCCTAATTCATCTATCCCCTCTCTTTTATTTACCTTTTCTATACATACTTTCTCCCAAAGCTCTCACATATTTTAAGAAAATACTTTTATTTCTCTGTGGTTTTTTTTTCTTTTACTTTCAATGTATATTAGTTACAATGGAGAACAAATCCAGTTTTGAGAAGAGAAATTAATTTTCTTAGTTGTTCCATTCCAGACAAAGCACTGCTGTGTACCTTGTGGCTAAAGGTAATGGAGAACCAAAATACTGCCCCTAAATAAAGCTCTAAAATCTATCTATTTCCATCCTTGCACAGCTACAGCAATACTGTCTGTGGTGAGAGACTCTCTGATGTGTGCTGAAAAGGCAGTGTCTGGAAGACAGATGGCTGCACAAGTGGTACCATGAACAGGCTGAGAGAGCACCAATTTAGCATCCCACTTGATGCATCTGATCCTAAATTATGTGTGCATCCTCACTGAAGAAAGAGGACATCTGATCTGAAAATATATTTATTAGACTATTCAGGCTTTCACTGTACTTGTGTAAATCCTTGCAAATTTTTTGCCCATTGCTCTTTAGAAATTTTTCTTTTTGGTGCAGATTAGAAGACAGTAAATAAATGTATCTTTTGTCATTGACTATGATAAACATGATGGAAGTTTCTTCTTGTACACATACATCTGCATGTGAAAGGATTGCGTATTTTAAGATCACTCTCTGCCAGGCAGAATAAGTCTTAGATGTGTACTACTTGACAGAATTCCAGGGACATCATGGAAAGCACTTTTATAACTTGAATGAATTTACTGAAAAGATGGAATTGGAAAAAGAGACCTAAATGTATATTTTTCTGAATTTAAACAGTGATTACCTCTGTGTCTAGTGTCTATGCATGGACTAAGCCACAAGACTCAGTAATGCAGTAAGAGGCTTAAAGTTCTTCTATAGTACTTAGAAGCATCTATGCTTTACACTCTACATGAAAATGAATCTCGTCTTTCAGTGTTTGGTGTATCTTAGATTAAAAAAATAAAAGAAGGTGATTGCACTTTGCTAACTACAGGTCTAATCTATGCAACAAAATTACTGTCTAGGTATATCTTAAAGATTCTGAAACCAGACAATTAGCAAAATGAACCCTGTTTTTAGAAAGTGAATGTCCCTTTAGAGACCTGACTTAATTATTTTCAAGCTTTAAGGAGACAAATAATATATATTTTAATTATTACAAAAATATATATAATATATATTTTAATTATTACAAATAATATATAGTTTTAAAGATTAAAAATATGCCTACTACGTTGGCATTTGGCAGAAGTGTTCACTATAGATCAAGTTGCTTAGATTCAGCATAAATGTCAAATGAATATAGTGTACAGATGCTGTTTTCTAGGTCAGGATTAATTTTAGAAGACATTCCTCCCAGTTTTCATGACATACACATTCAGAACACTACGTTGGTAAACTGCTGTACAACTAGAATCTGAAAATACTTGTTGCCTTAATCTAAACCACAAAAGGGACACAACTCCTAAAGCATGTTAAAGTCAGTCAGCAAATAGGAATTTCTGAAACATGAAGGTCCTAAGAGTTTGGAATTGCAAGAAAATAGTGTAAAAAGGTTTAGTGCAAGGTCTTATGAATGGGAAAGAGGTCTTTGCTTTTAAAGCTTTAATCAAGATTACGTTCTGCACTTAGAAGTTACAAAAAATGCATCTGAATGGACTGGCCAAGTTTGCACATACAACATGGACATTCACTGTCATGTTTCTTGAGTTCCCCTTAACTCCTAACAAATCAGCAGTAGTATGGTCCTACCATGGCACAGATTTTCTCAGATTGATATAGGCAATATTTCTCCACAGTCCTGGATCACTGTCCTGGAAATGGACATATTCTCCATTATCAACATGAGTTACTCTTAACCACTATTAGATATATATATATATATATGCAAATTCCTGTTTGTATTACACTCTGAAGAATTTTCTTAAGAAGCTCTTGCATTCCATTCCAGCCTTTAAATGATCTAATTCAAAGCTAATATTTCCATTAAGTTCATTAGTTTCACATTTATAGATCTAAGGCTATATGAGCGAAAAAATATAAACCACAAAACCACCAATAGAATTTGACTCCTCAGTTTGGTACAAGCTGTGATCTAGGTCTAAATTCTACTAAATGTTTTGAAAAACATAACAATTCCTGCTTTGGCTTTTTTTTTTTTATTATTCTCTTGTAAACCAGTCTGTGTTTTGGCTTTAAAGTAGTGTATAAAATCAAAATGTAATAACAAGCTGCATGAGCAAAATGTCATTCTGTCTAGCAACTGAAACTGCGACACCTAACAGTGCTAACTAAATCACTGACAGTACCACACTGTCAATAAATGACAGTACTGGTATGAGTAATGTGTATAGTTAAGGCTACATGTAATGGGAATAAAGTGTTCTTCTCGTGTCAGAAGTGTATCATTTCAGAATCTTCGTAGTAGAAGCTTACTTGATAGCTCAGCAGGGCAGCAGGCAAGAAAGCTAAGAGATAAAGACCAGTGCAATGACAGCTATAGCTGCTACGTGATTCTGCAACATCATGCTATAGCTACAACCTTATTAGAGAAGCAAAGGAGGAAGGAATAAAAAACAAAACAAAACCAAAAAAACAAACAACAAAACAACACCAGAACTACATCTGAAAAAAAGGCCTTTAGAAGGAACTGCCTGAAACTTTAATGTGGTAGTACATGTATTGGAGATACTATAATCCTTGGCCCAAATAAACAAGAGTGGCAAAGTAAAATGTGCAGATGCCGGAAGGCTGATGAAGGCTGACAATTAAGAAAGTCTCACTGAGCTATCTCATCCTCAGCATTGAATTCAAATTAAAAAAAAAAACAACAAAACAAATAGCCAAGCAAACCTCCAAAACCCTCACACAAACAGTTTTCCTAAGGTTATTTTAAAAAGCATATGGACTATCATAACTATATATATTCTGGAAGTTTAGTGTTGCTGATGCTGTTCAAATATCAAGCCTGATAATGCTATCTAAAACTTTGGAAGTCATTGCATTTTCTTATACGAGCCTCACCTTCCTCCCCCAGCTGCTGAGGACATTTGCAGCTACACAGGGAGCAACATAATACTGCCATTAGACCGTTTGTCCCTAATCCCAGGAGAAGGAGATTTAGAAGAGACGCATCTGGAAGGTGTGACAGGTATCTTAAGAAACGTGAGTGTGAAAGTGTCTAGGGAAAAGTTTAATTCATTAGAACAGCTGTCTAGTTATGCCTTTTTCATAGCAACTGATCTACCCTTTATATTGATCTACCTCAACTCCACTGAGCAAAGATTTCACACTATGGTGGATTGATGTTGGCTAGTTGCCAGTCTTCCATGCAGCTGCTCCATCACTCACCCTTTTCAACAGGACAGGAGAGGGAGAAAATAATATGGAAGAGTTCATGGACTGAGATAAAAACAAGCAACAATTATTAGTTGCCACCACTGACAAACCTGCTCAGTTGGGAGAAATTAATTTGATTGTCAATGAAAAATAGAGTTGGATATCAAGAGATAAAGGCAAAACTCCCTAAAACATTTTCTCCACTGCTTCCCAGGGAAAAGTATCCATCCTCAATTTTTCTACTCACTCTTTGTCCTATCCTCATTCCTGAGCGGTGTAGGAGCTATGAGGAATGGAGATTCGGACCCATGGAGTTGGGAGCTATAAGGATATGAAACACCGTATCTCTTGTCAAACTACATACTACATTTTTCTCACTTACTTTTGGTGTCAGTTTTTCAAAAGGTGACAAATGGATATAGCAATAGCTTAAGACCTGCACCAGTAGGAAATGTTCAGTACTCTTCAAATACATGCCTTTCCCTCTGTCAGGAAGTCTTGAATAAATGGAATTGGTAGCAAAATAGAGCTACTTATAACATTTTCCTCTAGAATTATAAGGCTTTAAAACATAATTTCTTGATACTGAGTTGGTTTACCTTTGATGAGTTTAGTCTTACTGCCAGTTATGTGAGACTGACATCAGAATACAGAAATCTAGGACTAAAGAAATTATATAAAGTTCAGTAGTGGATCACTAAGTCACATAGAGATTTAGCAATGACACATTGTGATGGTTTGGGTGTTATCCACCCCTCCACTCTTATGAAATCACCCAGACTAGACTCAGCTGTCTGGAAATTAAGGAATTAAGCTTTATGTTTACAGTTTAGCACAATACACAAGCAGATATTTACAATATATACAGCTATATACAGAAATATACAAGTTAAAAGTGACACAGAAACACAACAGCCCTCCCAGAAACCAGAGTCCCCAGGAGAGGCTCCCAAGCACCGTTCCACCCTCTTTCCACACCTCTACCTTATCCCAGAATTTGCCTTACCATAGAATCATAGAATCAGTCAGGGTTGAAAGGGACCACAAGGATCATCTAGTTCCAATCCCTCTGCCATGGACAGGGACACCCTAGCATAGATTGGGCTGGGCACAACCTCATCCAACACCCAAACCATCACAGCTGACAAAACCTTACAAATGCGAAAGCACAAGCTTTCTTTAAATTACATATTTGAATCTGAAAGCTTTTGCAATTTGCTTTATTTATATGCTCTGATTGGCTTTTTCTCTTTTGTCCAATTTAAACATATAAAATGTACTTTATGCTATCTCAAAAGGTGAAACAAACATTCAGTGGCAGCCACCCTAGACTCCCTGGTTGATAAACAAATAAATGATTCACAAGAATGGAATTAATATTAATATTTTAAAGGTTTACAATTCAACTTGTTAACATGAGTTTTGCAGCATACTATTTAAATAATCTCCAGGACTCATGGATATTTGTATTTTGGTGACCTTACCAATTACATAAAAGCATATACTACTATGGAAAACAGCAGGTCCTATCCTTTGTCTAAATTATTTCATTTTGTGGATCATAAATCAGGAGCAACTGTTCAAAAGGCAATATTAAAGTCTTTAATGCCGATGCAGTTACTAAGCACCATATTCTGTACTGATGTGCCTAAATAACATTATGAAATTTTAATTGCATAGAAAATAGTATTTCTAAATCAAAACTATGTTTTTTTTTCTCATTCCTACAATACCCAGGGGCAGTAATTCACATATAGACTAATGGTCTGTTAAATTCTGCTTGTTGACCATTAACTGCAAAATTCAAGCAGTGTGTAAGGATGTGAAATGTTTCCAATGTAGCACTGGCTATAAGTCATCTTATTTAGTTCTTCAGCCTTAGTAGATGAACATACATTCTCAAGCTTACTTCTTGAATTTGCCTTCACATTAGGAGCAGTAGTAGATGCTGCAGCTTCAGTTAAGCACCTCATCTTGCTGCCTACATCAGCCTATATCACAGAATCACAGAACATTAGGGAGGGGACCTCAAAACTTCATCTGGTCCAACTCCCCCTGCCAGAGAAGGATCATGTAGAGCAGGTCACAGAGGATTGTGTCCAGATGGGTTTTGAATGTCTCCAAAGAAGGCCACTCCACAACCTTTCTGGGCACCCTGTTCCAGTGCTCTATCACCCTCACAGCAAAAAGGTTTTTCCTCATGTTCACATGGAACCTCCTGTGCTCCAGATTGTATGCATTACCCATTGTCCTATCATTGGACATCACTGAGAAGAGCCTGGCTCTGTCCTCCTGACACTCGCCCTTCGCATATTTATAAACATTAATGAGGCCACATCCTCGGTCTCCTCTGAGAAGGAAATCTCTCTCTACTCTACAGTTAATCTCTGTCCTCCACACCATGACAATAGAGTTAATATCTGACACTCTGAATGTGTGAAGACTTTTGTGAACAGCAAACCACTTAGTGCCATGGTTTAGTTAATTAGAGGTATTAGGTGATAGGTTGGACACAAAGGTCTTTTCCAACCTGGTTAATTCTGTGATCTACCCAAAAGACAATATTTCTGGCTACTGAAAATTCATGTTGATTGCAAATATAGAGGATGCATGCACACGCAGAGAATATATACTAGATTTTAAGTGCTTCCTTCCCAGACAGCTTGCTCCTATAGGAAAAACTGAATACCCTGTCACATGTTGTAACCATGATCCTGTTTGCAGAGGTAAATTTGAGAACACAGAATTATTAGCAGCAATGTCTCTTAAGGTGTAATTTCCTGACTAATCTCCCGGTAATGTTTTGTGAGTTTCCTTACCAAATATCCAACCTCACTCTTTTCCCTCAGATATGGGCTGAAACGTATTGTAAAAGTCCCCAAGTATTCCTGCTATTCCTACTTTCAAGGCTTGCAATCATTAAAGTTGTTCTCATGAGCTTAAGTTGACTGGGGAGAAAAAGATGTTTTACATATGTTGCATGTTTGCTTGCCTGTGGCATTACCAACTCCCACACGTGATCTTGATGGAAAGTAGTGTTTGTCCATAAGATAGTCTTCAGAGATTACAACCCCAAGCAGTGCTACAGGCTGGGGACAGAGTGGCTGGAGAGCAGCCAGGAAGAAAGGGACCTGGGGGTACTGGTGGATAGTAGGCTGCAGATGAGCCAGCAATGTGCCCAGGTGGCCAAGAGAGCCAATGGCATCCTGGCCTCTATCAGGAGCAGTGTGGCCAGTAGGACAAGGGAGGTTATTCTTCCCCTATACTCAACACTGGTCAGGCCACACCTTGAGTACTGTGTCCAGTTCTGGGCTCCTCAATTCAAGAGAGATGTTGAGGTGCTGGAATGTGTCCAGAGAAGTGCAACAAAGCTGGTGTGGGGCCTGGAACACAAACCCTATGAAGAGAGGCTGAGAGAGCTGGGGTTGTTTAGCCTGGAAAAGAGGAGGCTCAGGGGGGACCTCATTGCTGTCTACAACTACCTGAAGGGAGGTTGTAGCCAGGTGGGGGTTGGTCTCTTCTCCCAGGCAACCAGCAACTGAACAAGGGGACACAGTCTCAAGTTGTGTCGTGGGAGGTATAGGCTGGATGTTAGGAGGAAGTTCTTGCCAGAGTGATTGGCATTGGAATGGGCTGCCCAGGGAGGTGGTGGAGTCACCATCCCTGGGGGTGTTCAAGAAAAGCCTGGATGAGGCACTTAGTGCCATGGTCTAGTTGACTGGCTAGGGCTAGGTGCTAGGTTGGACTGGATGATCTTGGAGGTCTCTTCCAACCTGGCTGAATCTATTCTATTTCAGAGGTTTATTCCAGCCTCAATAATTCTGTGATTCTGCAACAGGGAATTGCTTGAAGGTGAACAGCTTGGAAAGTGAGCACCTATCCAACAGTTAGTGTTATTAGTAATTTGGACAATGTTTGTGATTAATTGAAGCAGAGATTTTTCTTTTCACTCATAATGATCCTGTGTATTTTGATAGTCCCTCTCCCATATAATAAGCATAGCAAAGGTTACTGACTTACCCCTAAATTTTTCATGATTTCCTCAAGTGCTTGGAAATTTTGCATCTAGGAAACGCTGGAAAAGAAATGAAGAATATTTTTTTTTTTTTTTTTTCTGGAAAAGAAATTAAGATTATTTCAATTTTTAAAACAGTGGTCATGATAGATTTCTGTTCCATTGGTTGTTATTTATACACTAAATGATCCTCCAGGAACAATTCATGTGTGAGTGGGTCCAAATTTCCTTTCCCTTAGCTTTTACAGCAAAGAACTTAATATGACAGTACATAGTCCCTCCTACCTGAGTTCCAGTTTAGATTTATGAGAACATACTTTTATTAAAACTCTATTCCCAAGCTGCAAATCATGTACCTGGAACTGCAGAGAGATGGATTGCTACCACTGAACATGATCCTTTTTAATTTTGAACCTGTCATGTAAATTTAGAACATAGTGTGTTAAATGCTCATCTCCATTAAGGGAGCTGGTTTTGGCTGGGATTTAAGTCCCCACTATAGCTAAATATCTCCCAGAATGGACTTTGGCAGGCAATAGTTCTAAGAGTTGTCTTGTGGCATTTTAGATGTCACTTGAGGCTAAAGTTCATACTTCTTGATTTTTTAACCCTGTATGTGTGTGTGAGAGAGACTCTTTCCTCATTTTTTATCTCCAATTGCTTCACATTACGACTGATACCACCACTCTGCACCGTGTGCAGAAGCTAATGTCAACCAAACCACAAGAGGGAAGGTTTCCTCTTTTTTGAAGGTGATGCCAACCTGTGCTGGTTTGGGGCTAATTGGAATATTTTAATGAGAGAAATTAGATTATTGGCTGTGAAAATAAAATACAGTGATGTCTGTATTACCCATTTGTTCTGCTGAGACATATAAAAACAAAGACACAAACAAAGATAAGGCAGTTTCTGCCTGGCTGTCTGCCTGAACCTACACATTCTCAACTAATCATTCTGCTTCTAACACCTCTTGGTGACCTTTCTGGATCACCTTGCACATAAGGGGGATTCTGAGATAAGGAAGGGGGTGGAAAGAAGGTGGAAGGGTGGTTGGAAGCCCCTCCTGGGCACTCTGGGTGCTGAGAGGGGTCTTGTATTTCTGTATTCCTCATAATTTGTATATTACTGTATATAATTGTAAATATCTGTAATATATTGTGTATATATGCTTGTAAATTGTGCTAAGATGTGAATATAAAGCTTCCTTAACTTCCATCTGATTGGCTCTAGTCTGAGTGAATTCCTAACTGTGTGTGGGGCAGGCAATTCTCAAATCACTATACAACCACAGGACTGGAGGTGTTCTGATTGTGGATTCTGACTGTGGATTCTGACTGTGGAGTGGGTTCTGACAAGTCAGGCCCAACAGAGGCACTGAAAGACTACTGAAGACCACCACAGACCCCTTCAGGGGCAGTACTGAGCATGCACACCACCACTGGGTGGTGGGTATAGTTAAGCAAAATCATTCTCTGAATATGCTAAGTGGTTCTCAGTACAACATAAATATACAATGAGGCAGACAGATAAAAGGAGAGAGACCATCGACTGTCAATGAAACATTTCCCCACTGACCTGGACAGTGACACTAACTTGATGGACACCTCAGGCCTATGGTGGTTGCTATCCCACTTTTCCTTTTCTTTCCTTATTTCCTATACTGATAACCCTTTCCCTCACAAACACACAAAGTGGTTTTCTCAGCCAAATATTGCATCCCATCTTGGTTTCATTGAAGAAAGAACCCACTCTCCTGCCACAGTGGGTTGAGACAGTGAGCAAATTTGAGATATTGTTTCCTTAATAGTTTCATTCCTCCTTGCTACTTGATTGGATGCTTGAAGGTGACAGGGAATGTGTGATCTTTTTCTTTATTCCTGAACTTAAAAAGTCAGTCAATTATTTCTGCGTTGCTATGCGACCTTCTCTCTGATTCAGTAGATTCTGGTGCTCCATATCTAGGAATTTCTTTAATGAAAGCTCATATTACTCCTCTAATGTCTACTTTTCTTGTTGGAAAACCCTTCACTCATCCTAGTGTTTGGTATACTATCATATGCAGATCTTTGTATTCACACACTTGTGGGTATATTGACATACTCTACTTCAAATCTACTTACATTCCTCCATGAGCTTTATCACAGAAACATCTAGTTGTAGTTAATCAGGTGGGGTTTTTGTAAAATAGGTTTTCTCTCTGTTGTCCATATCCCGTCTTCTTCTACTATTTCTTGTTTTCTCCACTATTCCTTTTCTTAATTTGTCACATCTGAGTGATATAATTCTCTCAGATGGCTGACACTGGGTCGTGAGCTGTCATATGATGAAATTGCCATAATCTCTATCACAGATTGGTGAGCTGTGACTATTGATGATGTATTGTCTAAGGCTTTTCCTTTGATCACAGTATTGTCCCTTGCGTGGACTGGACAGAGAACCACAGCAATCATGTTAGGAGTTCTAACTGTTGTATTACTTCTCGGTTAATTGCTGGGATCTTCTGATGTTAAAGTGCTTTGACTGAATTGGGTCTTATCACTCAATCGCTTCTGAGAAATTCTGCCAATTCCACAAGGATTTTTCAGCATTTCTATCCAAATCTCTTCCATTAGTTGATAGATATTACAGTGCCTAGTATATCAGAGCTCCAGAAACATCAGTTCTGTGACAGATACCTGCAGTTTCCATATTGAAACATTGTCCATTTTTTGAGGCCATAGCATAAGAAAAATATTATAGTCTATTACTTGTTTGAACCATCCACGTAGGTAACCAGCTGCAACATTTCCTTAGGGAATGATTATTTAAGAATTAGTACTTTCAGTGTTCATCTAGTTTTGCTGTCCACCACAAGTCTGTATTTGTATCAAAGCCCATTTTTTCATCTTCTTCCTTTTGTACATTTTCATTCGAATTTAAGTCATTTGGCTTATATTTCCATTAGGTTTTGTTGCTGTCAGCTTCACAGTTGGCACTACCAACTCTTCTCAATTAATGGCAAGCTGTGAATGTCCTTAACACTGTGTCGCTCTCCCTCCTAAAAAGCAATAATGATGATGATATACAAATTAGTAATTCTATTTTACTGAAATAAATAAGAATCTTAACTCTGATTTACATAGCTTTGCATCTAGTCCCTGAAGAACAATTGATGAGTTCTTCCGTGCTTATCCAGATATCTCAACTCACTATTTGCTTTTTCAAATTACTGTAATACAGATCACCATCCCAGAATGATTTGAGTTAGAGAGGATATTCCCCCCCCCACCCTCTCAAACAGATTTATTAAAAGAAATGTGTTTCACTTTTGTTTGAATATTTTTATATTTGAACTTCGTGTTAGCATTTAGAGAAGTTTAATTTACAAATGCAAGTGTTTGTCATATATGAGCAGCCACCACAATGTGAAGGCTTTTCATAACTTTTACCTCTCTGAAAATGATTGCTTTGTCAAAATAAGCAGAGAAAGAGAAGACAAAAACTATATGTTTTTGGCTTTTGGGGTTTTGTTTGTTTGTTTGTTTTTCTTTTTGTATATATCAAATATTATCCCAGCAGACAAGAAAATAAGCATCTGATGAATTAAAACATTTAAATTCTGGAGTAATAAGTATTTGTCATCACTCTGTCTGCACCAGAGTATTTGACTTTGCTCAATTATCTATTTTGAAGATTTCAACTTCTGTGGCCTGTTTGTACCTGCAAATCATTTTATTCGTCCTTTTCATTTACAGTCCAACTTCTTTACTTGAAAAAAAAGACAAACTTATGTCTCTAGATATCAGAGAAAGGAAGAAAAATACTGAGCTATTTTCCTTTCTTAGCTCCTTAAACCTTCCGTAATGTATCTTGCTTTTTATTTTATATTTTGATATTCTTAAAAGCTAGATAAATACTCATCTTGACACATAGGTCTTGAATATTGCCTATTCTGGGTTGCAACATCTATTGATGAATTCCCTTAAAGCAAGTTTTTATTTTCTGGACTCTATTTTTCACTCTCAGTTACTCTCAAAGTTTCTTGTATGCATTTCAAAGACATCTGCACTTGATTATGAGCATTTGCACAAATCTTTTACCAGAGATATATTTCAGTATCTGTACTGTCATGGGATAGGACCTAGAGTGAGTGGGCAGTTGCCCAGAATGAAGAAAAGCAGCAGCCTGGTCTTTTAAAGGCTGTGCAGCCAACACTGCACACATCTTCTCCTTAATGTCTATTTCCTCATTTTTAGCTACACTCACTCCTCTCCACCATTTTTTTTCCCTGTCTACAAAGTGGTATCTCCACTATTCTCTTTCTACTTTACTCTCAGCCTACAGCCTCCATAACACCATACTCACATCTCACAGTTCCTCCTAGTCCCCTGCCTCTTCCTACATCCCACTCTCCTCCCTGTTCCCAGAAGTTATTTTGTCATTTTAAAAAACTGAATCTTGTTCTACCCTTGAGACATATCAACATCATACTGCCAAAGTCTTTAGACAGCAGCATCTCTAAGACCGAGGTTACGATAGTGTCACTCATTTTTAAGTAAACACAGTAATATTTAGTCAGAACATAAGAGACAATATGAGTAAACTCAGAGGGGCTATTTTTCAACAATGCCTCCTTCTTGTATCTGTTACAAACACCAATCTCTTTCCTGTTCTAGATATTCAGGTTATTCTCTGGCCAGGTCTCTGTTTTTTTGCTTTCTCAGGATGTAGGAGAAAAGTAATACCACTCAAAAGAGAAGCCCCAGTGACAACAAAAATAGTTATCTCCCCCTCCAAGAAAAAGAAAATGGAAAAAAAAACCCCAACCAACCATCCACAAAACAAAAACCAGAAACCAACCACCACCAACAACAACAACAAAACAAAACAAAACAAAACAAACACCCCAAATAAACAAACAAACAAACAAAAGCAACCACCAACAAAAGACATTCGCAGACCTATATTGCAAAACAGCTCTAATGTTCCAGATCATCCTGATTTACCACTGGGGTACAGTCCTGAAAAGCCTGGGGCAGCCAACATTAGATATGAGATGATTGTCTCAGTTGCTTTTGGATTTTACTCTCTTTGATTATTCCACGCCCAAAAATCAACACTGGAGACAATAGTTTGTAAGAAACAAAGCCAGAAGAAAAAAAAAGGCACAAAGCTGTGTTTCTCCATTTCTCCAGCATCTGCACTTGACATAATAGTGCTAAAATAATCTATGTGTGCACCTCTATGCAATAATCACTGGATAATCCCTGTTGCCATTCACAGGAGTCATGCTTCTGCAGAGCTGAAATCACAATAATGGGAAGATGAAAATGAACCTCTCAGACAAAAATGGAATTTATTCTACCCAGAAGGAAAGCAAGGTTCTTCTAGAGCACTTAGAAAACTATTTTCTGAGAGAGAAAAAAAGTATGATTTTCTTTACCTTAAGTATATTATTCCATTTTAGGTGATAATCTACACAACAGATAAGTGGATAACTTAATCTGGCCAGTGTCATTAAAGATAATAAAAGAGCTTTTATAAATATGCTAACAGCAAAAGAAGAGCTAGGGATAACCTCCACCCACCACTATATGAAGGAGGGAACCTCATGACCAAAGACAAGGAAAAGGCTGAACAGATGAACGTCTACTTTGCCTCAGTATTTGTCAATGGCACTAGTTGCTCTATGAGGGTTCAGCCTCTGGAACTGGAAAACATGGATGGAGAGCAGAAAATAGCCCCCACAATCCAGAGGGAAATTATCAATGTCCTTTTGTGCCACTTAGATTTGCACAAATCTATGGGACCAGATTAGATCCATCCAAGGGTGGAGTGAGGAGGGATCCTGCCTCTTCTCAAGAGGACTTGAGAAGCAATAGGACTAGAGGAGATGGTTTCAAGCTGTGCCAGGGGAAATTCAGGCTGGATGCTAGGAAATATATCTTCACAGAAAAAGTTATCAAACATTGGAATGATCTGTCAAGGGCAGTGGTGGAATCGCGGTCCCTGGAGGTGTTGAAGCAACACATGGACCTGGTGTTTAGGGACAGGATTTAAGATTGACTCTAAACTGGGTCGAAGGTTGGACTGGATGATCTTTGAGGTCTCTTCCAAACATGTTTCCTGTGATTCTGTGGTTCTGTGATAGTGTATCCAGAAAGCCATATACTGTATCATATTTGTTTAATGCATATTCTCAATAGTAACCCTTTGAAATATTGGTGTTCTTCTATGGGAAGGGGGCATCTACTGCTGCCAGGAGTGGGTGTTCAGCTCTACTGACTCCAGGCAAGTGGTGCTTGCTGATGCCAGCAAGGACTATGACCCTCAGTCACTCTTCTCTCTCAGATGAGTGTAGCATAAAGGACATGCTGCACACTTCTATTTCTGTAAGAACTTTAGCACAATCTTCATGCAGTGTGTGAAATGTGGCAAAATTGTAACGTACTGAATGGTTGGTTGTCCTTTTGCTAACCTCCTTCTTCAAAGTGATATTCTCTCATCAGCTTATCCTTCTTCTGGCCCTCTGCTTGAGGTCTTTGTCCTCTTCCCCTCCTCTCTACTGTGCATTAGAATTTACTTCTGTAACTAAGCAGCCTTCTCCAGAAGCTAACTGTAAAGGCTAATTTTATATTCCTCTGAAAATTCACATCACATTGAAGTGTGATTTGAGGTAAATTTTAGGTCTTTTTATGTAGTTTTACTCCTACGGGTCTCTTACTGTTGCTTCCCTCTATACTAAATACTCTTAGGTTGCTGGAGAGTGTGAAACTATTCCAGTTCTTTTAAAATTGTATTTGGTCTCTGACATATTGGAAAGAGGCAATGCAGAGCTTTGGGCAGGCAACAAGGATGATATTGCCAATATAAAACCAAAACCACTAAAACTACAGCAACAAAAACATACTCCAGATACAAGTATTACTGCACAAGTATTAGTGCAGTGTGGCTGCAAATAAAAAGATATCATTCATACATGTAAGGATTATTACAGTTTACAGAGCTTGGACTACCCTTATCACAAATCCTACATTACAGTTCACTGCTGGATGAAGTATGTGGCTAAAGGGTGGCAGTTTTCTCACTTTTTCTTCTCAGCCTTTTTTTTTTTTTTAGTATGGTTTTGATTTCAGTTAATATATTTTCCATTTCTCTTCCTTTCCCTGTTCTTGTAATGAAAGCATGTCTTTTACTAATTTCTCCTCAGACTTTCTCACTCATCTCTGTCAATTATTGGTTTCCCAGCTCAACAAGAAGCTGCATACTGCTGAAAAGTATCTGTTGATGATAGCTGAGAGCTGTGGGAACACAGAACTGAGGACAAAGCATTGCAGGTTGCTACTTCAGACTGCTCATCCGTACTTGTTAGCTACTGGATTTTTTATCTCCACTACATAAAAGAGCAGATCAGCATCAGTGCAGAGAGAGATGTTGCTTTCAAGGGACCACCTGCTATTTCACCTACAAATATAACAGCAAGTTTGGGGCATATATGAGGTTTCTGTGCTGTTCTTCAACTCTATCCTTGTCTTTGCTTCTGTGGAAAAAGTATCAAGCTATAATGATGAAGTACATATAAACACTCTCCACCTGGCCTTAAGGAACTTTCTGAAAAGATGCCAGAACAACTCACATCAACATTGAATCCTCATATGGACCTGAGGATGACATAGACATCATCATTATTTTCTTTTCACAACCAACAATCTAATTTCTCTCATCAAAATGCTCCAGTTAGCCTCAAACCAGCACATATGACTGCACAACTCAGAAGAACAGCTCAAGAGTTCCGAACATTTCAGATACATTCCATTCTAGCAATCCCCTTGATATGTTTTCACAAACTATATATTTTTGTAATGGCTTTTCAGAGTTTTATAAAATACCTGCTAAATTCTCAGTACAATTATCAGACAAGTAGGAAAAGACTTAAATCTACTAAAATTAGCTGTCAAAGTTAGTTGGATTGTTAGAGTAAATGATTTAGTAAGAGCAGGTTATCTAGGTTTCTCCTATGTTTTGAGCTGATTATCTTTCCTCACTGACTGTAGACAAAATCTAAGGAAAACTGTGTATAACTTTAAGCAGCAACAGTGAAAACCTGCTCACCAATCTATTCTAGAATGTGGTGAGTGAACTGCTTTTGCAGAAGATGTTATCATGCTGTCACAGTAGTACAGCATCAGACAATGATCATTTACAAGTACTTCTGAAAAAGAATGAAACGAACACACATAAAATGCCCAAGCAACCAAAAAAAACCCAAAGAACAAACCAAAGAAAATGAAACACATTAATACTTGTGGGATAAAGTTCTGCAGATGATGAAGTCAGAAAAAAAATGTCAGGAAGCTGAGCTCAGTTTGTATTCCAAAATATTTAGTAAAGTATAAGCTTCAGTAAACTGATACTCTACCACTTGCCCACCTCTTGATAGGAAACAGATAAAAGCACTTGCTGCTTCCGTTCTCCTATGCAATTTGTTTGGAATTTGCTAACTCAAAAGTAACTTAAGACTGATTTCCAGTTAGAAAGGCAAACATACTTTGATTACAAACTTCTTCTTTTCCCAAGGAAACTAGGCTAAAACTTAAAGTTCTTTAGGCTGACAGGAGCCTGCTAGATGCTTGAGAATGAAGCTTTAAAGTTGCCAATGATCAGGAGCTTGAAAGACTCCTGTCCATTTGATAAGATTTTACACCTTGTTAATTTTACTCCTTAAGATTTATCTTCTTAGTGCAAGAAGTTCAATCCTTTGAAAAACATCAGAAGACCACATTTAAAAGAAATAAGACACCATGCAGACTACATAGGAGGTTCTAGAAAGTTAAACTAGTGCTCTACTAAAACAAATCAATCCTGGCATTCAAGATTGAAATTTGGCCTTTACCTGTTGTATCTTGTACTACTTCTGCAGTATTTACCCAATCTGTAATGGAATCACTACATATTTGATATCTCTTAAAGCACAAGTTTCTGCTGTTGTATTTGTAGACCAGAAGTCTTTTTTGAAAGAGGGAATCTCAAACAGCCTGTGTAAACAGCAATGTTGATAATATCATAGAATCATAGAAAGGTTTAGCTTGGAAAGGAAGTCTAAAAGTTCAAAAATCTGAAAGTAAGCCTGAACTCCTACTAAACCTGGTATTCTAAAATCCCTCATTTTATCTTATCATAATCAAGTCAAGTAAACCTATTATTTTATTCAGGACTTGGGTTTGCTTGTGTTTAAAGAAAAAACAAACCAATCACAAAACCAGTCTGAATGACACTCAATTGCCATGATTTTAGTGGATTGTGGATATTTAAGATTTTAAGCCCAAGCTCCCAAAGACAAGAATTTTAATCTGCCATTTTAAAAGGAAATCCAACTTTCCTTGTTTAAAAAAAGAATTTGAAAGTGTGTGCCAAATATATCCTAAAGGCTCAGAAGCCAGTAGGTTTGTAAAGAAACTCCTCTCTCAGACTAGTATTCTTTAAGGATTTATCTTGAAAGCCAGTCACAGAATTTTGGAACGTTTTGGACTGTGCATTAGCTTTCTCTAGAGCTTCTTTTGTTTCCTTTAAAAGTTAAAATGTGCCATCTTATTCTGTATTCTTTAAAAGGAAAAAAAAAATGCAGCCTGATATAGGCTACTTATATAAGATAATTGGATACATGTATCATAGCTACAGAAGTATTTCCACTCTATTATCCACTCTACTTTTCTCATCATAGTTTCACCCTCAAATTAGCAAGAAATCTAAACCAAATTTGTTTAGACTACCTCCTATAGGTATCTTTTCAACATAACAAAGGGCTTTTAAAGTTAAAGCCAAATTCTGTTAGGATATGAACAAGAGAGATGCTTTAGGAAGATGTGCATTTTAAGGTGGCTAGGACAGAAAGAAGAGAAAAGGTCCTTTCCTTTGCCTCATGTATTCTTGCAGGCAGGGTGTTTTTTCCCTCTTGATGCTACCCAACTTCTAGTGCCCAGTCTTGTTGAGAAATAGTGAAATACCCCATTCAAGCCTTAAGAAGCTTTTCATTTCTTTATACTTGAGGTTTGACTGCCTGATCTTTGCACTTCCTAGCTTTTTTTCAGGCTGTTCAAGCTGAAAGAACCCTATCTCCTTGACTCATTCCAGCTAACCTTACAGATATCTGAAGCTTTCTGCTATGTCTGAGCAGGCTCGACTTGAACAGGAGGACAGAACACAACCTTCTTCCTTCAAGAGTGCTGCCTATATGCATGTCTTTATGTCAAAAGGTATAGCACAGCACTTAACAACAACAAAGAAAACCCAGGCATGCACACTATGTGTCTGAAGTCTGTAACAATACTGTCACTGAATTTATAAGAAAGAAACCAAAACCAAATAATCCAACACTCAGCATTGTTAACATTGCTCACAATTTACATGTGTGTAAGTCTACCTATTGACTTCAGTGCAGGTGACCCTGCTGATACTGAATGTGAATGACAGCACTTTCCCCATTGTTACTTCCTTAGTGCTAAGCATGCTAATAGAAAGGGGAAACAACAGAGTGCTGGTTTGATCCTTATAGCTGCCTTTAAGAACCGCAAAGTTACAGATCTCCAGAAGCTGGAGAGTGTCCTGGAGGTGTACTGGAAAGTGTAATCTTTGTATTTCTTCTGATAATCCTTTATGCCTATAAAACTGGCTATACAGTCAGTACATTCGTTTTGTCACTTGTCTCTCTCCTCTTGGGAAGGAGGCCCAGGTTCTTATCTCCTGCAGAGGAGAGAGACTTGGTTGTCATCCTTGGTAATGCTGCCAGTTAGGCCTGAAGTGGCTGGAGTTGCCAAGCTGAATTTTATGCTGCTTCACAAATGCTTTTGGTATGGAAGTAGAGATGCATGGCAGGGAGGGGGTATTTGAGGCCTGTGGAGTTAAGGCCTGGATGGAGGGAGGCTTTGGAAGGTTCTAGCCTTATGAGATTGTTGTAAGCCCAGGTCAAAGGACTGGGCCAAGGCTGGGTATGAATTTATGCATTTTACAAGTTTTGCTATGCTCACCACTATGCAGAATTCTACTCTTGTAGCTTGTGAATTGCTTATCCATTTAAACTTTCCAGTTCCCCAATCCATTGTGTGTGAGCATTATACTTTTGCCTTTTTTGGAGCAATAGAGCAATCTGTTAATTCGTTAAGCCATGACAGACAGACTTAGGTCTTAACAGGGGTGGTGGAATGAAATAAATAGAAGTAATTTTAAAAATGTATGTGGGTATTCATAGAATCAGAGAATGACAGAATGTTAGAAGTCAGAAGGGACCTCAAAATTTCATCTAGTCCAACCCCCTGCCAGAGCAGGATCACCTAGAGTAGATCACATATAAATGCATCCAGGTAGGTTTTGAATATCTCCAGAGAAGGAGACTCCACAGCCCCTCTGAGCAGCCTGTAGTTGGCAGAACTCAGATCACAAACACTTTAAATATAGGCTCTTTTCCTGTCTTTATTTTATGTTATTATTTTTATCAATAAAAATTGGTTTAATTTAAAATCACGTGATACTGGGATTTTCTAGTGTCAAGAGCGCAGAGTTGTAGGGCAAATTTAAATACAAAGAACCTATTCAGAGTGTGTACCAAAGATTATTGGATGTCATGTATCATGAAGAAATATGAGTTAAGGCATTTACATACTGCCCTTTTTAAAACAGAAAAACGTATTTAAAAAAGGATTTATGAGAGTACTAACCTTGAGTATTGTTGGAATTTCATTCCAATCAGCCACCTTTTTGATGAACAAATGACTAGGAGAACCTATTCGCTATGAGTAAAGTCTAAAGGAGTTAAGTCTTTTCTTCTTGGAGAAGAATCAGGCAGGACCTCAGCAAGGTATTCCAGTACTCAAAATGCAGCTGTAGAAAGGACGGAGACTCTGTCTTTACATCAAGAAAACAAGCAGCAAGCATCAGGAGAGATTTGATCTCAGTACAGAATAGAATATTTACTCACTGCAACATTCTCCCCTGGGACAAGACAGAGTCCTGTCACTGGATGTTCTCAAGATGTGACTGACTATGCTGATTTGAGGCTAATTTGAGTATTTTAATGAGAAAAAATAGATTATAGGCTGTGAAAAGAAAACAATGGTGATGTCTACTTTACTCATAGGTTCGATGAGATATGTAAAAACAAGGACACAAATAAGACAGTGTCTGTCCGTCAGAATTGGTGTCTGTGTTTTGTCCCTGGGCTTCTGCTGCTCTGCCTGGATTTGCATAATCTAACTAATCATTCTGATTCTAACTCACCTTGCACGTAAGGGGGAAGGGTGGTTGGGATCCCCTTCTGAGGACTCTGGTTTCCGGGAGGAGTATTGTGTTTCTGTATTACTTTTAACTTGTATATTTCTGCATATAGCTGTAAATATTTGTAATATATTGTAAATATCTGCTTGTGTAATTGTACTGAGCTGTAAATATAGCTTCATTCCTTAACCTCCATTGGGCTGAGTCTAGTCGGGGTAAATTCATTGTGTATGGGGGTGGATAACTTCCAAACCATCATACTGACAAAAGGTTAACCCAGATGATCTTCTGAGGTCTCTTCCAGTCTGAGCTATTTTATGATCCCAGTTCGTGAAACTATTCCACCTTTAGCTGCAAGTGTCAAGGCATATTAACAACCAAGTCAGCACAGTTTAATTTAACATGTTTAATGGACATATTTATAACACACTCACATGTATGTTACAGCTATGCAAGTTTTGCGCCATAGCATATACAGCAAAAGGTTGCTGACATTTATGTTTATTCACTACTTTACCTTGATTAAGCAGGCATAACCCACATAGAACTGACTGGAAATATGTGGAATTTCAAAAGCTGTTATAAACAGTCTTCAGGGTGCAGTTTCTTTTATTAGAGTAGGACAAAGGACAGTTTGCAATCCTTATGTGGAAGTATTTTGTGTATAGTCAGAGAGCTATGATTATATTTTCTCCACTGTCATCTTCCTTATTTCAAGCAGATTTCATGTATATCTGCTATTTCTCTAGTATTTAATCAGTGTTTAGTGGTCACAATTACACAATCATTGCAGAAATTTCTTGGAAGAATGCTGTTTAAAGGGTAAGATAGAACTGCAGAGAAGAGGCATCACATGTCTGTGTGATGGTTTGGGTGTCCCCCCAACCCCCCACACTTTTAGAAATTGCCCAGACTAGACTCAGTCGGCTCTGGAAATGTGAATGAAGCTTATATTTACAGCTGGCACAATCTACAAGCAGGTATTTACAGTATATACAGTTATAGACAGAAATATACAAGGTAAAAAAGGTAATACAAACACAATTCCCCTCCCAGAAACCTGAGTCCCCAGGAGGGGCTCTCAACCACCCCTCACCTTCCCCCTACCCCTCTCAACCTTACCCCAGTCCCAAGGAAGAATGGAGGTTCGGCCAAAAGGGTTAAAAGCAAGGTGAAGCAGCCAAGCAAAGGAAGGGTGAGGTTAGAAGGCAAGATGGAGTCCAGCCAGCAGCCACGAGCTCTCCCCAGCAGGCAAAGTTCCCCAGCAAGGAGAAGAAGCAAATGCCCTAATCTTTGTTTTGCCTTTCTTCTTTTGTATACATCTCAGCAAGACTGTGAGGGAAGTAGACACCATTGTTTTCATTTTACAGCCTATCATCTAGTTCTTCTCACCAAAACATGCCAGCTAGGCTCAAACTAGCACAGTCTGGCAATATAAAATCAGTAAAAATGGAAGCTGAAAGCAACAGAAGTGAATACAGAGGTGTCAGGGAGGGCTCTGCTATTAGAGAACATTAGTTTTCTTTAAAAAATATCTGCTTTCCTCACCTTCCCCCAAACACCCCTCTCTGCTATCACCTTTAGCAGTGCTGACTCTTCAGTTTCCTCTTTTTCAGCATGTAAGTTGCCCAAACCCAATTATTGTGGTTCATGTGTAGAAAGAAGGAAAGCAGAATGTGTTTTGGATTAGCCAGGTTTTCATTGCAGATGTTTTCCCCTTAAGCAGTTTCCAAAGCCTCCTTAGCATGCTGAACTTTTTCATGGTTATCGCTTAGCTCAGGGACATCATTCAATTCTGTTGTTTTCTGAAGAATGCTTTTGTTGCACTTTTTTTTTTAATCAAAAAATCTACTTCTGTAGAAACTACTCCCAAAAGCACTGTTTTGCAATTGATTCTGGAGAAAAATAAACTCTACAAGATCCTTTGCAAAAGACCATAAGAGCAATGTTCTCAGCAAGAATGGAAGACAAAGAAAAAAAAAATGCTGTACACCAATTACAAATTCTGTGCATGGAAAGGAGATATTTTGAAATGGATCACTAAAACAGCATCCAGACACATGGAGGCTAAAGCAAAACCACTTTGGACAGCTTTCTGACACATACTTTGCCAGAAACATTTTTCTACAGGTGCAACTTCCAGATGAGTTCTTCATTAGAAACTCCAAAGAAGAGGGTGAAGAATTAAGTGGTGAGATGGTTTTGGCTGGAGTAGAGTTAATTTTCTTCATAGCAGCTAGTACTGGGATATGTTTTGGATTTCTGCTAAAACAAACATTGATAATACAAAGATGTTTTCATTTTTGCAGTGCTTATATTTTCTGGCCTTTTCTGCTTCTTAACCCACCCTATGAGTGAGTAGGCTGGGAGTGCACAAGAAGCTGGGAGGCGCCACACAGATGGGACAGCTAACAATAGCATATTATGCTACTGTTAGCTGTGTGCTAGGTGGAAATTTATAACTGTTGCCATGAAGCTTGCTTATGTTACTGAATATTGCAGTGTAGTGCTCATTAGTGGCTGCTTTTTGTTTTCTCTGGTGTTGTGATGCTGTACTGCTGATCGTCTGACTTTGCAGTGCCTGGAAATATTTTGATCACAGCAAAGGCAGTATACCTGGTCTGGCAGATGGCCAGGGAATTGTTGCTGTTCGTACTGCTGTACTGGACAGTCAGGAACTCCAATGTGAACTCAGGTTTAAGGGACTGTGGCATGTGGACGAGTCAGGTGGTATGGACAGTGTCTTGAAGGTTTCCACAGTGCGATCTTATAGGTCTCTCTTTTAGTAACAAGTTTCGTTTTCTTTTCTGTGGAACTGTTTTCATTAGAGTGTATCCATCCAAACTCTCAGGATCTACCACTGTGATTAACTTTTCTGGACAGCACTGGGGGCTGGTTTTGCTTGTGGTGGGATGATCTCAATCAACAGGCATGTCTGCTCCTTCTCTCTTTTCTGCTTTCTCTCCAAACAATGTAATTTTTATTCTTAGACTTCAGAATGGTCCTGGCCATCAATGAAACAGTCACTTAGGATTCCACACATAGCATCTTTATCTGTGCAACCCCAAAACCTTCCATGGCTTTGTTCCAATCTTTTTATGAGCACTCAGTATATATATGGGAGAGAAGGTGCATAGTTATGTCTCCTTAATAATTACTCTATCAACATCATGCTGACTATGCTGGTAATGTTGCAGCAGCACCCACAAAACAGAACATGGATTCATTCCAATTAAGTTATCCAGAGCTCTGACTGACCAAAGCTAGTTACAGGTAGAAATATAATACTATGCAACTAATTCATAAGTTTCACACATATTCCTTTTTTTTTTTAATATGATAAAAAATATGTGTACACTTTCTCTCACAAAAGGGAAAATCTTCCATTTGAGTACCCAAGAAAGGGGATTACTCATCCACCAGGGGGCAAGGACTCACTCAAGGCTATATCCAGAAATACTAACTCACCAAAGAGGTGGGCAAGGGCTCACTCACTACCAGGAAATTTCCTTTTTCCTTGTGCAGCATCTCAATCCAAGGAGAGTACCCAGCTGCAGGCCCATTGTTCCAAATAGGACCAAACCAAATCAGCTCCATTTATACTCTTATTGAGACTGAACTGTGGCCAATTCTAATTGGCTGGGAGCAAGCACACAGCAAAAACCATGTGAGGGCCTGAAACAAAGCAATCTGATTTTAATGGCCATGAAGCCTCAGTCTTTGTCAGGTCCTTGATAAACGTTGGTTGTTGTTATTTTTTTGTGATGGCAATGGTATTATGCCTGTGCGTTACATCAAAAGATGGGAAGGAGAGTGGTGGTTAATAAGGTCGTATTGAACAGCATGTAACCGGAGCATAACTGGTGTGGAATAAGGGGTGGAGGGGAATCATAAAATCACAGAATGTCAGGGGCTGGAAGGGACATTGTAAGATCATCCACTTAGGACTGACCTGTTGAAAGGCCGCAAAGGGGAAAAAGATCTGAGTGTCCTAGTTGATGGGAGGTTGACCATGAGCCACCAATGTGCTCTTGTGGCCAGGAGGGCCAATGCCATTCTGGGGTGTATTAAAAGGGGTGTGGCTAGTAAGTCAAAAGAGGTTCTCCTGCCCCTCTACTCTGCCCTGGTGAGGCTGCATCTGAAGTACTGAATGTGCTTGTTTTAACTTGGATACAGATCATTTTCTTCAAGGCAGCTAGTAAGGATTTGCAGATAGTAGTTATGTTTTAGACTGTTGCTGAAAACAGTGTTGTTAATACAGGAATGTTATTCCTCAGAAGTGCTTACACGGAGAAAGCCTTTTATGCTTTTTTATACCACCTGATTGATGAATAGGCTGGAGGTGCACAAGAAGTTGTGAGGGTACACAGTTAGGACAGCTGACCCCAACTGACCAAAGGGATATTCCATATCATATGACATCATGCTCAGTATATAAAGTTAGGTGAAAAGGGGGGAGGGGGGATGTTCAGAATGATAGCTGCATGCCTTCCCAATAAACTGTTATGTGTGATAGAGGTCAGCATTGCTGGAGGTGAGTGAACACCTGCCTGCCAATGGGAAGTAGTGAATCAATTTGTTTTACTTTGCTTGTGTGTGCACCTTTTGCTTTACCTGTCAAATTGCCTTTATTTCAATCCACAAGTTTTTTCACATTTGCTCTTCTGATTTTCTTCCCCAGCTGCCTGGAGGAAGTCAGTGAGCTGCTGAGTGTTTCTTAGTTGCCTGGTGGGCATTTAACAGAGCACTATTAAAACATTCCTTTGCCAAAATAGTTGGCTTCACAGAATTTATAATGAAATAAGAATTTAACAGATAAGTATACCAGCCAACAAGAGATGAGCTCTTACGTAGTTGGTAGAGGCAGAATTCACCCAATCCCTACACACTTATAGGAGCTTACCAGACAAGTGCATTCCTTGAATTTGTGTGGTTAAGGCACATCACTTCAGACTGTGACTTGTGACTCTTCCTTTTTCTGGTGACAAGGCCTGGCCAAGGCAAGGGATCATGAGGCTTGTAGTTCACACTGTAAACACAAGATGCCTCTTGTTTCCAGGGGCTTCTTCCAGCTTGGGGTCTTGGTCTGTTCCACTTTGCTGGCTTCTGGCTTGGATATTGCACTTTTCCACTTGCTGGCTTGTTTGCTGATTGCTTTTGCTGGCTTGGCTTGTTTGCTCACTTGCATGGTGTTGTACATTGCATTATTCCATTCAACTCTCCTTATCTCAACCCACAGGACTTTTCCTGTTTCCTTCACTCATGATCTGTGTGTAGGAGGCTTGCTTGTGTGAGCGAACAGTTGGAAATTGGCCAAGAGCTGAGTCTCAAACCAGAACAGTCCACCACTTAACTATTTCCCTAAGTGGTATATCTACACGTCTTTCAAATACATCCAGGTATGATGACATGACCATTTCCCTGAGCAGCCTGTTCCAGTGTTTGACAAATCTGTTTATGAAGACATTTTTCCTAACATACAATCTGAATCTGCTCTTGCAGAACTTGAGACCATTTTCCCCTATGGTGTCACTTGCTATCTGGGAGAAGAGATCAACATCCATGTTGCAGCAACTTCCTTTCAGAGAGCAATAAGCTCCTCTCACATGTGCTTTCTCCAGACTGAACAACTCAGTTTCTTTGTCACTCATAAGAAGAATTGTCCTCTAGAATGTTCACCAGCTTCAGTGTCCTTTTTCTGGACACTTTCTAGCAGCTCAGTGTTTGTCTCATATTGAGGAGCCCCAAACTGAACACAGTTTTGAGGTATGGCCTCACCAGTGCAAAGAACAGGGGGACATCACTTCCCTGCTCTCACTGGCCACACTATGTCAGGTACAGGCCAGGATGCCTTTGGCCTTTTTGGCCACTGGGAAGACTGCTGGCTCATATTCAGGTATTTGTCTTCTTCTGAATGACTCCCAGCATGTAAAATACACTAATATTACTTGTTTTCTTAATGATTACAAGACAGTACCCAAATGCTAAATATTTGATAGTGAAAATGGCAACAAAAATAGGCATTTGCAGAAAAAGAAACACAGCACACAAATCAGTTTTGTAAGCTTTTGGTGTGCATTTTCATTATTTAAACTGTTTAATGCTGTTGTTTTTCCCTCTGAGCTACAGTTCCTCACAACTCAAGTCATGAAATGAGATTAAAAAAAAAAAAGAGGAAGTAATTTCTGAACTCTGCAGGTACTACTAATAAATTTAAATTGAGTTTAAAGCTCTGAAAACATTTTTTTTAAGAAAAATGTGTCCACAGTAATGAAAAAAACCCACCCTAAACTCTAGGTTTCATGCACTCATTAGTTTAAGGTTGTTTTTTGTTTGATTGGCTTCAGTTTTCCTTTTAGGTGTAGGGATTTTAGGTTGTTTTTTTTTTTTTCTTTGCACAATGAGAGTAGAGAAAAGAGATTTTATGCTTTATAGTAACTCCACATTATCAGTACAGTGAGCTGTATGAAGATTTAGAATTCTATGGAGGCAGAGAACAGAAGGGGTAGAAAAAATATAAAGAAGCAAACAAAGATTAGAAGAAACATTGTAAGGAATTGGCAGGCTTCTTTCTCTGTACTCTGTTAGCAATCCAGTTGGCAAAAAGCCTTCTAGCATGCCAATGGAAATTCTGCTAGAGGAAGGACTTTGCAGTCTGAGTGAGTGAAGCCAGAGGCAGTGTGAGGTACAATAGGCTGATGGTAGTAGACTTGAGAACCATTTGTAAAATGATTGTAATCCTCTGTATAGAGACACACTAAATAATTCAACAAGTTTCAGTTGAAAACACAGTTACAGCAACATTACAGTGGGTTTTCTACCTTGGACTTTTTTTTTTTTTACTTGAATATACGCAGGTGGATACAGTATTATTTTAGTTTGTATTACATTTCCATGTTGTAGATATGTTTTTGAGGCTAAATACTTCTGAATATCTCACTTTACACAATAATGATATTGAAACCATTCATCATGATTTAGAACTTATGCAAATTTAGAAATATTAGGACTACCTCCTGTTACCATTTGTATAATTAAAAGGACCAGAGGACTACAGATAAATGGAAATATTAATATTGGGAGACTGGCCTGTATTTTCTGTTCAGCCAACTTTCCAGGTTGTCTCCCTCTGACCTCCCCAGTTCTTGGTTCTTATTTGTTTCTGTGTGTTTTGCCCTGGGAACACAATGTAATACGCCTGGGGACAAAGTAATACCCCTGGGGACTTGGACCTGCACAATGCTCCAGCAGTGGCACAGAAGCATCAAGTGCTGAAACACAGGTTAAATGCTGAAGTGAGATTTTTGGTAGGCTGGGAATTGTTTTGTGACATTTATGAAACATGGGAGGTATAGATGATGCAGAAGGGATGGACAGGTGAAAGATTACAAGGGCATTACCAGGGTATGCAGAGATGCAGTTAGGAAAGTGCCAAAAATGCCAAAAAATTCAAGAGAAGTTCTTCAGATGTATTAACAACAAATATAATCAGAGAGAGACTATTAAATAGAAGGTGTGAACTAGTCACCAACAACACTGAAAAGGCAGAGGTCCTTAACACCTTCTTCACCTCTGTCTTAACCAATATTGTTGGGTTCCAGACCACAGGAAAGCAATGCACAAAATATTACAATTTCCTGAACCTATATAGTCCATTGAAGGACTTTTAAGTTCCATGGTTAAGACATCCAGTCTTAAACCCACAACACTGACACTCCAGAATGGATAGACACTCTCCAGGAAGACCTGGACAGGCTAAAAAAGTGAGCTAACAAGAACATTATGAAGTTCAATGGAGACAAATGTAGGATCTTGTACCTGGAAACACATAACCAGGAGAGCATCTCAGAATGGGATCCACCTGGCTGGAAAGCAGTTCTGTGCAAAAAGTAACCTGGGGATCTTGGTGGATAGCAAGCTCAGCATGAGTGGACAGTGCTGCAACAGCAAAGGAAGCCAACAGGATGCTGGGTTGCATCAATAAGGGCATTGCCAATAAAGATAAAGAAGTCATTATCCCACTCTACTTAGCACTTGTCAGACCCCACCTGGAGTACTATATTCATTTTTGTTTCCTGCTGCACAAAAAAAGATGTGCACAGGCTGGAAAGTGTCCAGAGAAGGGCCATGAGAATGATTAGAGGACTGGAAGACCTGCCATATGAGGAAAGGTTGAGGGAACTGGGCTTGTTCAGCCTTGAGAAGAGAAGGCTTAGGGGAGACCTTTTTATCATGTACCACTACATAAAGTGTAGCTACCAGGAGGTTGAAGAGTGCCTTTTTACAAGGAGTCACATGAAAAAGACGTGACTTAATGGGTACAGGTTACTCCTGAGGAGATTCTGATTCAGAAGAAATTGTTTCACAATGAGAACAGTTGGACATTGTAATAACCTCTCAGGGGAAGCAGTGGATTCCTGTACAGTGGTCAGTTTTAAGACTCACTTTGACAAGGTATTGAGCCATTAAATTTAAATTGCACTATCTAGAAAGATGAGACTAGATGATCCTTGGAGTCCTTTCCAACCTGGCATTCTGTGATTCTGTGTTCTGATCTTGTCTAGTGATTTTTCTCTTTTAAGAGGATTTATAAAAATATGGACTGCTTTGCCAGCAAGCAATCCAGTTAAGGAATATCACCTGCAAGCAGTGGATGTCACAGTAATCTGCTTAAGTAAAATTTGGACTCACACTGATGCATTTCATGTCAAAAGAGAAAAGCATCATGTGATTGTTTCACAGAGAGGAAATCACTGGACAAAAGCTTAATCATAACCCATAAAATTTATTATAACAGTGACAGTACAGGATGTGGCAACCCTTGACATAATATTTGTTATGTATGCTAAACACAGGAGAAATTTCAGCTTAAGCAATAGGCTAACAGGCTAGGGTCTGAGTTGCCTGTTACAGCACAACATTTTGGCTTTGGTGTGAGAAATTGTTGTCAAAAGACAGGAAGGTTAAAACCTAAACAGATGTGGTAGTGTGAGAGATCCCAGGTCCCACTTAAAACCATAGGGACAGAGGCCCATCCCAGGGGGATGAAACTGTTTGTCCCTGGATATCATAATATTGTTATTCTAGTCCCTTTCCAGTATCACAGCTTAAAAGATAGTACTTGACTGCATTTCTCCCCCCTTCTCTTCTCTCACTTCTCCTCTCTGAAAACAGTATGCACTCTTATCTCACGGCTCGAGGGGGAGTTGGCAAACAGGCAGTTGAGCCACTGAGGCCTTCTAGGCCCAGGTTGGAGTGGGGCAGTTTCGGCCTATCTACAGGCCAACTGAGGGTAGAGT
Source organism: Tricholaema leucomelas (assembly GCA_013400475.1). NCBI lineage: Eukaryota > Metazoa > Chordata > Aves > Piciformes > Lybiidae > Tricholaema lacrymosa > Tricholaema leucomelas. The sequence continues at coordinate 113,455 of WAAF01000439.1, forward strand.
GTGTGGAGGATTCTAGAAGGCCAGTTTGGGCTCAGTGGATTTTTATACTTATTATACCTGAATGCCTTGTGCATATATGCTCTGTTAAATAGACCTTCTGTTAAAACTTCCAGTCAGTGTGCAGTGTCCTCATTCTTACTCCTGAAAAGGGGTAAGAGTTGATTCCATTCTCCACAACCGGGTATGCTCATGACCCAAACTGGAACTACAGTCAACTAAAAAGATGACAGCCAGCAGTGCAGCGGTTTGAAAGGAAAAGCTCTTACATGAAATTTCATTTAAAAAACACTTAGTGTAAAATACTCAGAAAGGAAGTAATATGTAGAATAGAATCATAGAATCAGTCAGGGTTTGAAGTGACCACAAAGGTCATCTAGTTTCAACTCCCCCTGCCATGGGCAGGGACATCCTACCCTAGATCAGGCTGGCCAGAGCCTCATCCAGCCTGGCCTTAAACACCTCTAGGGATGGGGCATCAACCACCTTCCTAGGCAACCTATTCCAGGGTCTCACCACTCTCATATAGCAGCATCAGGAACCCACTCATTCAATGGGCAATGGAGGCTGACCTTTGCCCACTTGACCAAAATCAACCTGGGCAGCAGAGTCTCACTGGATATCTCACTAGTGATCATGAGCCCATTAATACTTATCGGCGCTGACACAGGCAGAAGATAGCTTGTGCTATTAATGGAAAAATAACATTTAGTCCTCTAAATTGTATATTTTCCTTGCAAAGGTACACACAAAAGTTTGCTTCATACATCAAAAGTGACCCAAAGAAGAAAAGTTAGGACTCAGCTATTTAATTATGAGAACACACCAGTCAAAAATGTTTGATAATACTATCATCCTATTGATAATACTATCGCCCTATTTAATGCATGTAAGTATACAGTTTTCTTTCAGGATGTGAAAATTTAAATTTAGGAGGAGGACAGAAAAAAAGGCTTTGAATGTAAATGCAGTTATACAGTTGGATGACTTGCCAAGGCATGTTTTACAGCTGTCAGCAGTGGGTTGTTTTGTGCTAGACAAGACACCATGCACTGAAGATGTGTGTAAGTCGTTAAATCAATTCTTGAGCTGAGCTGGACTAAATGATTCACTAGAACAGCTTTCCAATTGAAGTTATTCTTGATTAAACAATAAAATGTATAAAACCCTTCAAATCTTGGAAACAGGAGATAAATAAAAGACTGGACATTTGTCCATACCTGTAGTTCTCTAATATCAAAGCATGTGTGTTTGATGAAATAATGAACTATCAAACAGTCCTGCAAGAGATTAAGTTCAGTGTTCTCAAAGGAGTCTCTGTATTTTTTAAAAATGTACTTCATTTTTACCATTCTCCATTTAGCAAATATTATTTAGATAAACAATTAGCTGAAGTTTGGTTCAAACAAAAGCGTGCTTATCAAAACATTGTGCCACAAAAGAAAGCCATAAGAGAAAGGATAAATGGAATGGAAAGAGAGTGAGAAATAGTGTAATCTGCCCAAAATGTCCCTAGAGAAGTTCAGGATAAACCTAATGAATAAAATGCAGATATTTTGCAGGCATATAGAACAGCTCCATCCAGCTCTTCTAGGCAAGTGCTTAAACCACTGGAAGCAAATAAGTGGATTTTTTTTTCCCTCACTGTTTTCTGGGAAATCTGATTACTGGCAGAGACAAAAGCCAAATAAAGTGGGTTTATGAAAACCTAAAACTTCCACGGAAAATACGTTTGTATTAAGCTTATGTTTCTTCTTCCCTCAGGAAACTGTGTACATCAGTCCCAAGGGAAGTCTATTGTCTTGTTACATGGTTATTCATAAAGTTATCTTCTTAACAACTGTTTTGGTAGGGCAGAAATCCTGCCAGGCTGATTTAACCCTTGCTCTCCTCCTCCTGTGGTGGGTCTGGGAAGTTGAGTCAGATGAGCAAAGCCTTGAGGGCTAAGATCTTAGCACCACGTGTCAGGTGTCTTGTGCTGCCCCTCAATGCGCCTATGTGGTCAAGCAAGGCACGAAGTTTTGAATCCATTGGCCAGGACAATGATGCTAGTGCCTATTTTCCAGTTTGACTTTCAAAACTGAGTATTTAAAGAGGGCTGATTTAGAAATCCTGCCTTTCTGCTTTCCTGTCTTTCTGCATCCAGCCTTTCTGCCTTTCCTCATTCGTGGCTCATTAACTTGGAATCAAGGTGGCCACATGTATGCAGCTAGCACTAACAGCGCAGTAGCATCAAGTCAGTTCTTATTCTTCTGCCTGGAATATTTTGTATTTTTTCCCGGGATCATTATTGTGAGTTTGAAAGCGTCTTTGGTACAGGAGACTTACTCAGGGACCAGAGTCATGAGGACATCTGCTGGAGTTAATGCCAAGACTCCGTAAGCATAGTTAGATTTTTTCCTGCTTTCGCAGTCCTGTTTTCCAAGTTCTGATTGTTTAAACTGTTTAATTCTGTGCAACTACTTCCTGTCGACCAAAAATCCAAAGAATCTCAGGGAATTTGCCTGAATTTTTAATATTAATAATAAAATTAACATGAATAAATAAATTAATATTAACAATTAATAACAATTATTAATTTCCAATACAATGACTTAGTTAAATATATCAGAAAAATTATAAAGGGGATTTTTTTTTCCTTAAAATACCCAAACAACCAAACCAACAACCCACCAAAAAAAAAACCAAAAACCAAA
>WAAF01000439.1:116248-134572 GCA_013400475.1 Tricholaema leucomelas
TATATATATATATATCGCCTTTCAAAGATTTGGTTCCTACATGCATGTCTTACACTCAAACATACTACAAAAAATGAAATTTTAAGCTAGAACATGAACACAAGCTAACTGTTTCAAAAGTATTAAAGCAAAAATAATCNGATTTTTTTTTCCTAAAAATACCCAAACAAACAAACCAACAACCCACCAAAAAAAAAACCAAAAACCAAAACTCAACCCCCTCTCATTATTTCCTTGTATTGTGAATTCAGTGGGTGCTACAATCCTTAGTCTCACTCTCACAAATGATGAACAGAATTTAGTGGCAACTTTAAGTTTTGCATTTTTCAGTTTTACCAGAAGATACAGAAAGTAGCAAACTGTTACTGAAACACTGAAAATTATCATAGGACCCTTTATTTTCTCATTCACAATAACCCCAATTTCCACTATTAGTAAACTAAGAAATGTTTTCCTAATAGAAACAGAATGATCAAAAAATACCTTTTTGAAACCAGAAACATATATGGTAATATATACCAATATGTTCTCATTCAGATCTTTATACACAGACAGACAACCTCAGGGTAAGAAACTTAGTCATTTTCTAGTTATATTTTGAATTTCCCTGTTAATGTTTATTCNCCATAAGTATTATTGATTTATTGATTTAGTTTATTTATAATGCTTAGCTAATGCTAAACCGGTTGTAACTGCGTACAAACAACTTGTTCCTCCCCTTCCTTTCTGGGAGAATTTTGGTACTACTATTATATCAGAAGGAAAAGTTTACCTTAAAAATTCTTATATTAGAAATCAGGAATATTGCTAAAAATTAGCCTTTTAGTCTCAGTTTTCTCTTCCCCAGCTGATGTCTCTTCAGTAAGGAAAACAGATAAGTCTTTTACAATAATGTTTTAATTGGTTTATTTTTCTACCCCATTTGCCCAGGTCATTGCAAACACTTTGGGAAAACAAATGATAAATATTTTTATTAATCTTAGTTTCTGATTTCCTTTGCAAAAGCTAAGTTTCAGACTTCTAAGTTCACATATATCTCTGTTTTCGTATTCAGATGTGCTTTTGACTTAGTTGCAGATTGCAGATTGCAGATTCTAGAAATAATATCATACTCCTAAACTAACTAGAAATTCTTAAAACTCATCTTTTAAACAAAACTGCCACTAATGACCTCGTGGGAGAGCACAATCCATTATGAAAATGTAGTCTTCTGTAACCTCTGCCCACTCCTACTTCCCTGAAAGTTACCTGTTTTCTTGCCTTGTGGCCCCATGCAGCAGATGTGGGCCAGGGCAGTGCCCTGAGTGCTGTGCAAGGTACTGCCTGCACAGGCGCCCTTTGGCAGCACTGTTTGAGGTCACCCTAGCACTCCTGCTCTCACAGTACAGACCTGTAAACCTTCATAAGCATCTGATACTGTCCAAGGCATAAAAGGTATGTGTCACATGCTGAAAAGTGAGTTAACAATCTCTGTTTCATAAGGACATTTTTAATTGATTTTACTACTATGTTGCTATTTGTACATCTGCAGAGTAGTAGCACGGCAAAAGGCTGAAATATCCCAAGCTCATTTTAATGGTGAATGATTTTATTTGGCTGGCACATTTAATTTCTTTTTCTCTGGGTGGTAGATTCAAGATGGAATGTAACTTCACTCATCTTCATCAAAACCAGCAATGCTGAGAGTGAGACTTATTAGGTATTTCATGTAATATATGCCGGCTTAGCTCTGCTATGTCATTTATCTTCACTTGTGAAGAGACCCTAGAACTCACTTGTGGTAATGTCATTGATGATTTATTATTTTCATCATTTTTAAAGATAAATGTCATAACAGGCCTCAGTCATTATGCTTTCCTTCTACATATAAATCCAGATTTATAAAAGAGAGTGAGAAAGAGAATGAGGGAATATTCCCAGCTGTTTTTTGGTGGAAGTATGTCAAGCTTTCTGTGGTAGAAATTGGACATTTAATAGATCTTGTTGTTCAAACATTTCTTCTTTGATGTATCCCTTCAGGCAGATGTCACTGAAACATTCAGGTGCTTCCATTTGTGCTGCACAGATTTTTTTCCCAGGAACACCAGCAGTTGCTGGTAAAAACCCTTTTAAAAGCTTTATCAGAGAAAATGGCTGGCAGAGAGGTACATTTGTCAGATTCACAGAAGGGCAAAGTCCTCACTTAGAAATGAAACCTGAATACTACTTACATGCATCTTCTGTCCAATTTTATGGGCTTTCATATATCACTCAAAATGCAAAGCAAAAAAAAAAACTGTCCACAAAGTGGAATAAAACAAGACTGAAGACTGAACACCATTCTGGTTCCTTTCTAAGCTTCTATGAATGTTGTGCTACTAAGGATCACAAATCAGGTAAATCTGATTTTCCTCTTGCATCCTAGAGACTGGGCTCATTCCTTTTATGTGAAAGATAAAAGGCCCAGAATGAAGTTAAGCAATTGTGTGACAGGTTTCATTAAAATTATTACAGATATACTGCTTGCCATGACACAGATGTATAGGAATTTGAAAGGGATATAAATACTGTCAACGAAATTTTAATCTTAATGAATTGCTCTTAACAGCTGAAGATGTTTAGGTTGTTAGAGCACCTGTTTTTTGGAGCGACTGGCCAACAACCATATCATACTTCTTGAATATGCAGTCTTCACACTGGTAGAAGACATTTAGAGTTGGTCCACTCTACTCAGCCTGATAAGAATACGTCATGAAATCCGTACCCACAAATGAGCTTGGTTTCTGTACAGAACCAATCAAATTGCCTTTCAGAAAAACGTTTATATTGAAAGATGTGTAGCATCTTGACAACTAAGCTCAGTGAGAGCACCCATGCCTCCAAACTGGATGTTGCCTGTAAGTGGGATGGTTCTTAAGCCTTTTTCCTGTATTCATTGCTTCTAGAGGATTCATACATCCTATGTTTGATGAACTTATGACCATGCTTGGCTATTTTTTTAAAAGAAAAAAGACAAGAAAAGAATTATTTTTTTTTTGGTGCATTTCTTTCTTATGAAATATGCAAGGAACATTTTAAAAGTATATATTTGAGTGCTTATATATAGATGTACGCACACCATCTTATATTGTATAATGAAACACCTGTGCCATATAGTGCAGTAATGTCTTTATGGTACCAGTAGATGCCATCTCAATAGGAAGAGTACCTCATGTATACCTTTATTAGTTAACATAAACAATTTCTATAGGAAAATGCCAACATAAAATGTAAATACTTTATACCCTGTGTCTGTCTCAGTAGTATTATGATTTGTGGAGTTTTTAAATCATAACGCACAGGGTCTTCACAATTTTTTAATGTCAGAGAAACATACATGAGCTGTATTTCTCTCTTTAATCTGTTGGCCAAACATGGAGAGAATAAAAGAAGAATGGGTTTTATTTGGAGTACACGAGATATGCCTAGAATTATCATGTTGAGCTTTATGAAATCCAAATTCCTTGTTTCTCATTGCCCATTTAGGGAGTTTATGAGAACCTATTAAAGCTTCATTCAGGCATAGTTAGAGACAGGTCATTGGCTAAATCAGGATGTCAGGGTGTCTGTGTCTTCATTTCTTTGCCAACATGTAGCATGTAGAATATGGGGTAGGGTACCCTGGTGAGAAGGTTTTGGTGCAAACTGCTAAAAATTGTAGAATTGTTAGACTAGGGCTTGCTTCTGAAGCTGTGCAGAAATTTTTCACTGTATGCAGTCAGCTGGCCCATCACATTTAACCACACACAGAGAATAAAAGTGGAATGAGAACGTGCTAAATCAGTGGCTACTTCAAAAAAAAGGCAGATGAACAAACAAACCCAAGGATAATCACCTAACAATTTCAGATTATTACGCCTTAAATGTACTTGCAAATATAAGATTTAATATCAGATATTTGGAATTGCCAAATAATATCAGAATGAAAAATTTGCTGCTAGAAGGAAGTCATGGGATTTGCCTTTAGCTACAGCCAGCTGGTTTCTGTTTTGTAAATAACTGATAATCAGTCTAGGAAGGTTATTCTATTTACATTGTATATATCCTAGACATTGTTTCAAGAACAGCTCTGAAGCAGAATCATGCTATTACTAAGTAATGGAAAGATACACTGTTATGAAAGTTTATAAAGATATCAGAATACCTAAGTTTTAAAGATAATATCTCCACATTTTAAGTCTGCATAATGCTTTTAACAAACCAGAAATCTAGTCTGAGCTTCATCAGAGTTAAGCCAAACAGGTAAAAGAAAAACATAATTTGCATTATTCATAATATTGTCTCTGCAGTCTACTACTCCATCACATCACTGAATTCTTTGTACAGATATGTCCAAAAGAACCAAGCAAAATAGATTCAGAAATGAAATCTTAACCTCTTTTTATCCTCAGTCTTGTAGGCCTTCCTAAAAGCAGCTTGAAACTTTTTTGCTGAATTCAATCTTCACATCAAATCTCTATCATACTGTCATTGAACTGAATAACTACATGAAGTACTCCAGCAACATAGCACCAAATACATTATGATCAAAATATTGTCCCTATTACAGCACAGGCTGAGTCAAATTGTAATAAAATTACTGTATAGCTGTTTTTTCCAAGCTCAAGAGGATTTACATAATGCTTAAGTAATTATATATTTTATTATAATGCCATCTTGTTTGTAAGATAATTTTTGCATGATATTTTATAACACAAAATTAGTTTTGCTGCAAAACTTTAGTTTTTGTAACAGGAAAAAGAAGGTTTCCTGGTTCTTTTTGTGTAATGCTCTATGTTCTGCTTGAGTTTTGGAGGTTTTTGGGAAGAATGGCTTTTTCCATATGGAAAAGCACTACAACCAGTGGTAGTAGCACATATTTTCTCTTATCCAAGAGGACAGCACTCCAAATACTCACTCATCTGGAGTTGTTATTTCCTGTCCCTAAATACATTGGGTTTATCTTACAAGAGTTGTTTCAGTTTGTATTCATGTTCTAAGTGTGATTCATTTATTTTCTTTTGAATGGTATTACTTGGCTAGATGAAGCAAAATTCACACTTACTTCAGCTACACAATGTCAGAGATGAACTGCACTACACATACTTATCATACTATGGATATATTGATAGAAACAAATGACTATTCATTCAGTGCACTTTTTTTCCTTGTAGAGATTTATCTACAAGACTGAAATCTCTAGATTATATTTTGCTACATCTTGAGTTACTTATCCCCCAACAATTTAGCATTTCAGATGTTGTCTGGGAGATGGTTGCTGCAATGTGAGGTGAATCTGTGTCTTCACTGACTGGATATGATTGTGTGGGTGTTACCTGCTCTCCCCCCACCCCTACCCCCACGCTCTTATGAAACCACCCAGACTAGACTCAGCCAGCTGGAAGCTAAGGAACAAAGCTTTATATTCATAACTTAGCACAATATACAAGCAGGTATTTACAATATATTACAACTATATACAGAAATATACAAGTTAAAATTAATACAGAAATGCAATACCCATCTCAGAAATCAGAGTCCACAGGAGGGGCTCCCAACCACCCTTCCACCCCTCTACCTTATCACAGAGTTTGCCTCACATGCAAAGTGAGTTTGGAGGATCTGCAAGGGGAGTTAGAAACAGAATAAACAGTTGGGTTACAGAGATCCGAGCCAAAGAGAAACACAGACTCTGGTAGACAGAAACACACGGTCTCATCCATGTTTGTGTTCTTGCTTTTATACATCTCAGCAAGCCTATGAGTGAAGCAGACATCACCAGTGTTTTCTTTTCACAGCCTGTAATATAATTTTTCTCAGGGTCCTACACTTTGGCCTCAACAACCTCAAGCAGCGCTACAGGCTGGGGACAGAGTGGCTGGAGAGCAGCCAGGCCAAAAGGAACCTGAGTGTACTGATGAATAGTAGAACTGAATGATCTTTGAGGTCCCTTGCAACCTAAACCATTCTATTTGAGCCAGCAGTGTGCCCAGGTGGCCAAGAAAGCCAAAGGCATCCTGGCCTGTATCAGGAGCAGTGCGGCCAGTAGGACAAGGGAGGTTATTCTGCCCCTGTACTCAGCACTGGTCAGGCCACACCTTGAGTTCTGTGTCCAATTCTGGGCACTCCACTCTCTCCAATGCAGGAGACACACCCAGCTTCCACAAACAGCACACATGCACCATCCCTGGAGGTATCCAAGAAAAGACTGGATGAGGCACTTAGTGCCATGCTTTAGTTAATTGGATAGGGCTTGGTGATAGGTTGGACTGGATGATCTTGGAGGTCTCTTCCAATCTGGTTGATTCTATGATTCTATGAAAACAAGAAGAAAAAAGCATACACTCGAGTTCACTCCAGAGGCAGCTTTAACTTCGTACAAATGTTCTGGTATTGTTCTAGCTTTCTTGTTCCCCTGAACTGCCTGCTCAGGCTGGGAAGGGAAGGGCCAGGCAGTTCTCTTCTTCCCAAGGAATTTTCAAAGCAATTCTGAAGAATGGAACATTTGTGTTTTCAAAGTTGGGGCTGACATTCCACTATGAATCATAAATCATCAGTGATTCTTAACAGTGAGATGTACTGCCCCAAACCCATAAGAGTGATCATCAAAGGCAAAAAAATCCTTCACAATCAACACTGGGAAAAATTGGATCAAGAAGTCTGCTTAAAACTGGTATGAGAAATTCCACCAACTTCCTTTACTGTCTTCGACCAGGAGCCTTTGTTAATGGGAAAGGCACATTTTGTATTTGATAAATTCAGGCAAACTCCAAGGGGCAGGGATGAGCACAGAAGAAACTTAAAAAACCAAACTTACCCAAGCAGAACTTGGTTCTATCTCATTTCCAATTTCCTTTTCTCTTCCACAAGATTCAGCTGAAATTTTACCTGTGCTGAACATAATCTGGGGTCAGAACAGGGTTTTGGCAGTATTTGAGAGGAGATCAGCCCAAGTGAGGAGACCCAGCTAGCACTTGTGAGTCATATTAAATTGAGTATCAAGCCTAGCCCTAACTAAGGCGGGGGGCCACCAGGCCCCCCGGCCTTTGATCCCCTCCACCATTCACCCAGTGCGCACCATGAGGACTCACCAGTCACGATGGGAGGAGGATCCCTCTGCCCAGATGGGCAAGCTTAGAGCTTCTGCCTTTCCTGGGGCCGATTATAAAGGGGAGTGGGCAAGGAGGACAAAGTGGTCACACCTGAGGTGGGAGGAGACTCCCACAGAACCCAGGTGTTCTGGGTTAGGGGGTAAAAGGGGAAAATGCAGTGTGGCAGATATGGTGGGAACTCTCTACTGCTACCTGAAAGGAGGTTGTAGCAAGATGAGAGTTGGTCTCTTCTCCCAAGCACACAATGATAGAACAAGAGGACACAGTCTCAAGCTGCACCAGGGCAGGTTTAGGCTGGATATTAGGAAGAAACTGGGGGTTGGACTTGATGATCTCCTTGGGTCCCTTCCAACCCCTAATATCCTGTGATCCTGTGAAATTCTTCATTGGAAGAGGGATTGCCCATTGGAATGGGCTGCCCAATGGGCTGAAACAATCACAAGGTGCACTGTTGAAAATTCTGCATGACCAAGGGGATAACACATAATCAAAGAGTGATTGAAGTTGGAAGGGACCTCAAAGATCATCTAGTTCCAACTCCCTGCCATAGGCAAGGACACCTCCCGGTAGAACTGGTCACTCAAGGCGTCATCCAACCTAGCCTTGGACACCTCCACAGTGGGGATAGAAAATGTAGAATGTAGCAAACCAGATAACCATTAACTGTATAAGGCATCATCAATCAGCTATTGTGATGGCTTGGGAGTTACCTGCCCCCCCACTCTCATGAAATCACCCAGACTAGACTCAGCCACCTGGAAGTTAAGGAATGAAGCTTTGTATTCACAGATTAGCACAATATACAGGCAGGTATTTACAATATATTACAAAGATATGCAGCTACATACAGAAATATACAAGTTAAAAGTAATGCAGAAACACAACAGCCCTCCCAGAAATCAGAGTCCCCAGGAGGGCCTCCCAACCACACTTCCACCTTCTTTCCACCCCTCTACCTTATCCCAGACTTTGCCTTATGTGCAAGGTGAGTTTAGTGGATCAGCAAGGGGAGTTAGAAGCAGAAGGATTAGTTACACAAAAGAAGCCCCAGAATAAGGACACAGACTCTGACTCTGACAGAGAGACACACGCTGTCTTATCTATGTATGTGTTCTTGTTTTGATACATCTCAGCAAGCCTATGAGTGAAATAGACATCACCATTGTTTTCTTTTCACAGCCTATGATCTCATTTTTCTCATTAAAATATTCCAATTAGCCTCAAGCCAGCACAATAGATAACATGAAGCCATCACACAGGTTACTGCAGCCAACTGAAAAAATTAGCTATTTGATCAGACAACTGGAATTGCTGAGAGACTGACATGGATGGCATAGGTTGCTTTTTTTTGCTGTGTTGTTTGTTTGTTTTCTGAAAGGTTTGATGGTAGTTAGAAATCCTTCAAATGTAACCAAGAATGAGAAGTGTTATAATAAGGTGTTTAAAAATGATTCCCAGAAAGACCAAATCTGAATTTTAACTTGCAGTATGCAAGGAAGTTTGTATTATCTGGTGCATCTGTGAGATAAGCAAGGTCAGAACATGTGCACTGAGTGGGAGACCAGCTGATGACTAAACAGAAAATAAATCAATAATGAGGAATAAAGTTTCAATTGGAGTAATTCCCAAACTGGCTCAGGACACAGTTGCTGTCCTGTCTGAAAAATAATTGTGGGCATGAATGTGTCCGTATGAGACTGCTTCTTTCAGCATGACCACGTACATATACCAACCTGAAGTGAAGGGATACTCCCATAGTACCGAGTGTAGGTCAGCCTTTTGGTATTGATTTCTTCTGAGTCACTATGGCTATGTTTACAGGAGTGTTAGTTTGACAACTGAACTTCCCACTCACCTATCCTAGGCTAGACAACAAGGAACTTGCAAGACATTTTATTTAGGTCACTAGTCTGCTAAAAATGCTATAGAATGTTTTTCTCCTTATTTTAGAGATGCCCTTACATAATCAGTATCTCAATATAGTGAGTTGCTGACAATATGCAGTTATTAGCATATATCATTCCTTTAGCTGTTAGGTTGTTATCCCTACTGTTAATTTTGTATTCTAAGTAATTATTCTCTCCCATCTAAATTCTAACCAGTAACTAGCTCTTGGCCATTATGTATCATAACATAATGAGTTATCATTGTTGTCAGCTTACCTGACAAAACTCAAGTAGCTCAAAGGGTATGGACAAAGTGATCCTCTTCTATATTTCAGCTTTACTACTATCCAAAGATGATAGCCAATCAGAGGTGCTGGTTATAGTTTATACTCTTCTGGTAGATATTTTAGCAGTTTGAACCAGTCATTCCCAATGATATTCTAAATGTTCTACTAGGTATTTTAACTGCAATCCCCTACAGAGAAGCAATTAGTATTCTAAATGTAGTTGCCTCTTCTGAATAAGATTTGGCATTCCATGGCCTGGTGGTCCTCTTGGCTGGGAATCACAGCACTCTCAGATCTGGCAGCTTTCTCATGACCATTGTTAAGCAGCACAATGGAACACTCAGATACTGTAGCACATATGGATCTTTGATGCATATGTTTTAATGGAAAGTGCATACATTATAGTTCTTTTCCTTTGATTTAGCTTTTGTGTTTTTATAACATAGCCATTTACCAGTGAAAGATGGCAAACGATAATATTTAGGATTGGGGTTTTTTTGTTTGTTTCCTTTTCATAAACTAGATGTGTAAACCAATGTCAATATTACTTTCTCTTTGTTTTCCCTGGTCATTTCAGAAAGTAATTGCTGTTTGTCTTTTGCAATGACTTCAGATTAATAGCAAATATGCACCACCAATTTGCATTGAGTACATTGTTAGATAAATAATGATTACTTGGAAAAGAGCTTGCTGAAAATGCAAAGTCAATTAACTATGGCATTGTTTTACATTCAACTGTAATTTATAAAGGATCAATCAGTGGGTTTTAATGGTATTTGTATCTTTTCAAGCAACTATAGCATAGAGCTAACATTAAGTACTCAAAAGTACTTTTAGCTCTTGTCATTAATTAAATTTCTTTCGAACAGCAAATAATGGCAGTTCTATGACATTCAGCAAGGGGAAGTACTGCCACCTAAATGCTCTGCTTATTTTGATCTGTTTGTAAATCTATCAAGAAATACATGTGCTGTTTTAATAGCACTAAACCAAATCCCATTGACCCTTGAAGTATATTTTTAGGTTAGCAAAATAGTATTTGTCATGGCCTAAAAGTGAGACAGCACAAATTCATACCAAGAACAGCATCATGATGTGTTTTTTTTCTTATTTTTTTTCCAATTGGTACATTATTGTGAGGTATAATTGGGTCAGAACAAAGCTTTAGCAAACATGCATTCCCGTTATCCATTGTGACTATGTATATGTCACTGAGTTCTGCTTGTTGAAGGGACTATGCTTTTTTGCTTTACTGTGTTTCTATCTTCAGTTCATCTGCTCTTCACAATCAGCAAAGAAGAAACAACAGGAACAAGAAGGTATGGAGGATGCTTCTAGGTTATGAAATCTATCCCTTTCAGGCAACTATAATATCAATTGCTTAAAACTCTTACTGAGTTTTCCACCAAGCATTTAGGGTCTGTTTGTCTCCGTTATTTTCAGTGAAAGGCTGTTTCAGGATCTGATAGGCAGAAGTCTCATATCCCACTGAAAAATTAAAGTTTAATTTATTCCTATTCAGGTTATGCCTATTTCTTCTTGTACCTATGCCCTCCTTTAGCTCAAGTGGGTATTTTCTTTTCCTTGTGTTCATTTCCTTATTGTGTCTAAGACTGCCATCCTATTCCACATCATTCTTTGCTGTTCTGGTCCAATGAAAAAAGAGCTTTTGTTCATCTTTCATGAGAAAAAAATCTTTAGTGGCTCATCCTTTGCTGTACCTTTTCTCTTAAAATTCATTGATCTGATTATATGCTCTCTTTGATGGTGACAGCATTTTTTCGTGTTTTAGGCAACAGAATGGGGAGAAAGTTACAGTATCACAGTATCACAGTATCATCAGGGTTGGAAGAGACCTCACAGATCATCAAGTCCAACCTGTTACCACAGAGCTCAAGGCTAGACCATGGCACCAAGTGCCACGTCCAATCCTGCCTTGAACAGCTCCAGGGACGGCGACTCCACCACCTCCCTGGGCAGCCCATTCCAGTNACCTGAGCCCTTGGCCATCCCTCAGGTGCCCTGTTATCACCCCCAAGATAACCTGCTCCATCAGTTTCCCTGGCACTGAGGTCAGGCTGATGGGTCTGTAGTTCCCAGGTTCCTCCATCCGACCCTTCTTGTGGATGGGGATCACGTTGGCCAGTTTCCAGTCTCCTGGAACCTCTCTGGACTGCTGGAAAATGATGGAGAGTGACTTGGCCAGCTCATCTGCCAGCTCTCTCAGCACCCTGGGATGGATCCCATCCAGTCCCATGGACTTGTGGGTGTCCAGATGGAATTACAAATTATTTAGAGAGTTCAGAGAATTAGAAAAGAGTAAGCACTGAGGAAGCTTTCCTCCACTTACAAAACAGCCAAACAAATCCCAGAAAGTTTAGAAAAGTGAAGCCAAAAGATCTGAATCTGCTCACAAAACTGATGCTGTGAGGGTGGAGAATTTCTCATGGATTTTGCGGTCTGGGAAATAGCCTCTAGAAACTGCAAATAACCCACAAAGTACCAACTGCGTTAAAACCAAGGGAAAATGTCTTTCTGTGAGTGCCACAGCCCTCTTGACCCATTAGGGCGCTGCAGATTGCAGCCAAGTTGTGCTCCAGCTGAAAGCATGTTCACTGCATCCAGGAAACAGCGATTTATGGTAGATACAATGGATCACTCATCCAGCACAGAGGGAAACAGTGTCCAGGTAGTAGAAATCACTGAATAGCACTCTCCTGCTTTCAGGTCATCCCAATTTATTACCTTTGTCGACAAATTGTTTCCATTGTCATATAAAACTAGCAGGAAGCACTTTGCCTATCAGAGTCCAGTACAGGATCTACAGTGCTGGAATTTCACATGGCGTGGGGGTAAGCTACATGTGCGAACACCCCAGCTGGAGGTGGGAAAAGGTCTCTTTTCACACCATTTTGTTCTCCCTTAAGCAGAAGGGGGAAAGCTAAGGGGGAATTGGGGCACTCCCTGACAAGTGCATACTGGTATATGAACAGCAGCAAGCTGTAGGGTGTGCAATACTGTTTCTATGTCTGTTGAAGAGACCAAAGACTGTCATGCATAGGCCATTAAGTCCAGTGATATAATGATCAGTGACAACATACAAGGTAAAAGGTAATATAGAAACACAACAGCCCTCTCAGAAACCTGAGTCTGCAGGAGGGGCTCCCAACCGCCCTTCCACCTTCTGCCACCCCTCTACCTTATCCCAGAACTTGCCTTGTGCCCCAAGGAAGAACAGAGGGTCAGCCAGGGGAGTTAGGATGCAAATGGATTAATCAGAGAGATGGCAGCTGAGGTTAGAGAGAGAAATGCCCAGAGCTCAGGCAGTGCCCCAAATGTGAATACCTTATCTATGTTTATACTCTTGTTCTTATACATCTCAGCAAGCCTATGAGTGAAGCAGAAATCACCATTTGTTTCTCTTTCACAGCCTGTGATCTAATCCTTCTCACTAAAACATTCTAGATAGCTTCAAACTGCAATAACAGTAGCAAAGAAAAGTAGAATAGCGATGAACCAGATCATTACTATCAAGTGATGCAGTGACTGAGAAAAAGTATATATCACCAATTGTCACTTTAAAAAACATCATCTGGTTTCACACTTCAGCTGGGAAGCCCCTTGACAGCTGACCTCTGGAGATCCTCAGTAATTGGGAAAGTCCTTCAAAGTGCATCCACTCATAGGTGAGGCTTCAGGGGTCAGGCCAAGAGTCTCCCACTTTTTATAGTAAGTAGTAAACATCTTACGTATGTCCTTTTGGCACAAATCAGTGTGAACATGCAGACTGGTATGCTCCCATTGTCAATCCCTTCCAGAACACTGGCCATGTGTTCCAGATGTGACCAAGAATGGAACCATGTCCATTCAGCACACAATGACATATTGTCTAGGCATTCACAGTAATACCTGCAGAAGTGGAAAATTATAGAAGCAATTATCAATTAAATGTTGTCCAAATGTCCCTACAATCATAGAATCATAGAATAGTTTGGAAGGGACCTCAAAGATCATCCAATTCCAACCCCCTGCCATAGGCAGGGATACCTCCCACTAGAACAGGTCGCTCAAGGCCTCATACAACCTGGCCTTGAACACACCCAGGGAGGAAGCATCCATAACCTCCCTGGGCAACCTATGCCATGTTACTGTTTGCAGAGGTGAATAATTATAGAAATAGTTGTCAATGAAAAGTTGTTCACATGTGCATGCTACTATTTACAGAAGTAGACAATTATTAGGGCAGTAATCAATCACAAACAATAATCAGCTATTTTCATCACACATGGTGTCTAGAGTTAGGTCTGAACCAGCCACTAAACAAGTGTCAGACACTATTAAAACCTCACTATTCTCATACGGAAATAAGGGAAAGAAACTTACAGATTTGAAAAGAATACTAAAACTATTTTAATTAAAATAGTAACAATAAAATCAAATATATACAAACATATACAAAACCTTGATGGCCATTACATCACTGTCACCACTGATGGTGTGGTAGGCACTGGGGAAGTCCCAAACTGGACTCAGCAGCAGTCAGGAACTGGATTCATGAACACACTGACTGGGATTGAATGCAGAAGAGACAAGAGGCTTCCTTGGATGCTACCCACAAAAGAAGAGAGCATGACCCTAAAGGTCCTCCAGATTTACACCAAATATGACACATATGGGATAGAACAGCATATTGGTCAGTTTAGGATCAACTGTCCTCTCTGCTCTTCCCTTCAGTTGTGGCCTTTTACTTCCCACACTGTCCCAGGTTAGGGTGGATCCGTCCCCCTGGTAGAATAAGCTCACCACAACACGTATCTTTTTGAGAAAGTCAGGGACAGATGAAATTATATTCCTTATAGTTTAAATATAACAGTATAAGGAGAAATAAACTACTAGAGAAATATAATAACCTTAACGAAGATGGGGAAGGGGTCAAGCGTCAGAGAAGCAGCAACAGCAGCAGCAGCCAAAACAGCAGCAGGGAAAAATGGCAGTGGGTGCAGCTCAAGCAGCAGAAAGCAGCAAGGCACAAGCTGTACTTCTAGACATAAAGGTCTTGATGCTCCAATGGAATTCTATTAACTTATCCATTGTTGCCATTATATGGCCTGTCCCTGGAATGTTCACCTCACCTATGTCTGAGCTAGAAATCTAGCTCAAACGGCCACAGCACTGCAAACAGAGTGGAAAGATTTAACAGTGACCTGATTGGTCTGCGTACCAATCCTTGGTAGTAACTACAAACATCAGGTATTATCACTACTAGAAATGAATACTATTTGCAAAAATATGCTGTTAAATTTAGAAAGCAGTTCTTCAAAGCAGAAATTAGTACTATTGATTAACTCATAGGTTGCTTAGAAGAGGCTGAACTGAAAAGTAAAAACATTGACACAGACAATTAATTCTGTTCTAAATCAAACCACGACACATGGCAAAAGCACCATCTCCAGTTTTACAGATGACTATATTTCTACCTTACTGCAAAATTTACTACCTTTTTTATTAGATACTATTTATTTTGGTATTTGATACTATTTATTTCTCACTCTTAGAGTAATTAAAAGAAATAAGGACTGCAGAAAGACTAGATCAGTTTCAAATTAATCAGTAACATAACAGTTTCTGTTTATTTCTCATGTCCTCAACACAATAGAAACGGTTTCCTAATGTTCCTGGCTATATAATACTTACAGAATTAACACACATGATGTGACCTTTTAAAGCTTGCTCCAGGCAAAATCCAAATCTGAGAAAATCCCTTCCTTTGCCCTTTATTTGCTTTAAGTGTAGCCACAATTTGGATTCAGCTAAATTCAATTATAAGACTAATAACAGGATATCTACTCTGCCCTGGTGAGACCACACCTGGAAATTGTGTCCAGTTTGGGGGTCCCCCATTCAAGAGAGACAGCAATCTGCTAGAGAGAGTCCAACGGAGAGCCACAAGCATGCCTAGGAGACTTGAGTATTATTCTTATGAAGACAGACTGAGAGAATAGGGGCTGTTTAGTCTGGAGAAGACTGAGAGGTTCCCAACCTACTACAGGATTTGACCAATGTCTATAAATATCTGAGGGGTGGGTATCAACTGGATGGGGCCAGTCTTTTTTTGGTGGTACACGGCAATAAGACAAGGATCAATGGACGCAAACTTGAATATAAAAGGTTTCATCTCAAGATGAGAAGAAACTTCTTTACAGTGAGGGTGATAGAGCACTGGGACAGGCTGCCCAGGGAGGTTGTGGAGTCTCCTTCTCTGGAGGCTTTCAAAACCCACCTGGATAGATTCATGTGTGGACTATCCCAGGTGATCCTGGTTTTGGCAGGCAAATTTCTAACGGATTTCAGTGATTAAGCAGAGTTTACAATGATTGATAATGACAAGAAGTGCCATTAAGATGAAGTCTCTACCACAAAGACAGAACACAGTAGCACAGATTATTTTTATTATTTCCTAGCAGTGAAAAGAATATTGAAAAATATATCTGCCAAAGTAAACCGGTTTGATTGAAGAGCGTCAAAGCCAGTGAGATAACAGAGTGCATGCTACGGATGCTAGCCCATTTACTAAATACTCAAATGTAAATAACAGAAAATGCCTATATGCTTAAGTCTCAGGTTCCTCTTACAAATGATTAGCAGGTAGTATCTTGAGTAATACCTGCAAAAATACCCCAGAGGTCAGTGTTTGGATTTCTATGCAAAAGATAAAATAGACAGTCTATGTAAGTTCAAAGCAGAAGTTAGTAATATTGATTAACTCATAGGTTTTCTCAAAAAAGCCCACATGTACGATATACTAGAACAAAATGTGCATTAGAGAGACGACAGATGACTGATTCAGCAGACATTTCTGAAGAAAAGAATGGCTTTTAGTTGAAGGCTGATAAATATAGATGAGGAAATTCAAAGAAGCTGTTTCTTGTAGGAGACA
This sequence comes from Tricholaema leucomelas, assembly GCA_013400475.1. Classification (NCBI taxonomy): domain Eukaryota; kingdom Metazoa; phylum Chordata; class Aves; order Piciformes; family Lybiidae; genus Tricholaema lacrymosa; species Tricholaema leucomelas. The sequence goes on from WAAF01000439.1 coordinate 132,468, forward strand.
TAATTCAAGAGAATATCTATGCTTAAAGTGCCGAGCTTTGTATCTGGGCTGACATCCAGGACAAAATAGTTTCTGCCTCAAAGTACATTGTGCTTAACATGCAAAGATACACAGATGCACAGGATGCCAACTTTCAGGCTTCAGTGTAGTCCCAGTCAGACAAGTGAGGGACATGATCTGAATGCTATTGTGAGCTATGTTTGTGCCCCAGCATACATTCCTTCTCAGTTCTTCAAATGGCAAGAAGTCACCCTTTACACGTGAGTATGGAGGCCAAGAGACCAGAGGTGAAGGAGAAAGATCCATCCAAAATATTCCCCATTTTGCATCTTTCCCTTTTCTATGCCTTTGTGCCAAATCTCCCAACAGGTAATTAAACTGGATGCAGCCAGAAAGAATTTTGAAAGAGACCATAGGGCCAGGATGTGAAGAGTATTTCACAGTTGTTGAATGTGTTGAATGAGCTCCTAGTTATTTTAATATGCTGTATGTTACAGCTGTATTATAACTTCTAGTTGGTTTATGCTGCAGGCAAGAGAGAATATAACTTTCTAACATTTACAGCTAAGTCTGATATTTTGTAATTTCTTTCATAGTCAGGGTTATAATCAATATTACAAATTATATGTAACTATGGACTACAGCTTAGACCTCATCTTGCGTTTATCTACACTCAGCATAGGCAAAGAAGGAAGCATAAATTTAGAAGGCAAACTGACAGAAACACAGAGTTATGAAAATACCTTCAATCTAGTATATCACTTTGCAATTGCAAGACAGCAAAAATACAGTTTAAAAAATAAAAAAGGCAAAGCAAACAACCAAAACAAACGAAAAATAACACATAACATTGCATGATGGCCTTGATTCACAGGACTGAATAAACTCTGGAAACAGAATGTGCTGGTTTGAGGCTAGTTGGAATATTTTATTGAGAGAAATTAAATCCTTGGCTGTGGAAGAAAGAAAAAAACCAACCAAACAATCCAAACAATCCCAAGAGTGCCTTATATCACTCATTCTTCTGCTGAGAAACACAACCAGTTAAAATATAGTTAAGACACTCAGTTCTCACACACTTCCGAGTTCTCACTTTGGTTCTTTCTCTCTGGTGGTCTGTGTGTTTGCCTCTGCCTTAACTCTTTAATCTGACCTAACCCTTTTTCCTCTAACCTCATCATCTTTTTTTTAGCATCTCATCTCAGATCTCTCCAGATTTATCATGTGAGATATACAGGGATTGATCTGGATATTTCTGAAGGGAGGGAAAGAGTAGGGAGGAGGTTTGGGTAAGGAACCTACTGACAGTCTGATTGTTTGGGGAGGGATTTTGTGTTTCTGTATTACTCTTAACTTGTATATAACTGTAACTATGTATGTATATATATGCTTACAAACGGTGCTAGGCTGTAAATATAGCTTCATTCCTTAACTCCCAGCTGACTAAGTCTAGTCTGGTTAATTTCTTAGTGTGTGGGGGGTAGGTAACTCCCAAACCATCTCACAGAGGATGGTCTTTTAGAAGTTCCAAAACAGATTAAATTTCTACCAATTAAAAAACATATGCTAACTTTTATTTAAAAAGATAAATATAGATATAGCATGTGCTATATCACTTTACTCATTAGAATAACAATTTACTACAGTAAGCTTCATCTTTGTATTGCAGTGTGCTAGTTTGAAGCTAGCTAGAATGTTTTGGTGAGAAGAACTAGACTACAGGCTGTGAAAGGAAAACAATGGTGACATCTACTTCCCTCATTGGCTTGCTGAGATGTGTAAAAAAGGAAAGCAAACCACAGATAAGACACTCGGCACCACTCACACTTGGGCTGCTGGCTCAACTGCTTCTTACTCTCTAATCTCACCCTCCATTTTGGACTAATCCACTGTTTCCTAACCCCCTGGACGAACCTCCATTCTTCCTTGGGACTGGGGTAAGGTTGAGAGGGGTAGGGGGAAGGTGAAGGGGTGGTTGAGAGCCTCTCCTGGGGACTCAGGTTTCTGGGAGGGGAGTTGTGTTTCTGTGTTACCTTTTTCCTTGTATATTTCTGTCTATAACTGTATATACTGTAAATATCTGCTTGTATATTGTGCTAGCTGTA
>WAAF01000439.1:134599-163237 GCA_013400475.1 Tricholaema leucomelas
GACACCCAAACCATCACATTCAGTTATAGTACATATTGAAATAGTCGAGTTTTTACAGAAAGAATGACACATGTGGTTTCACACTTAATAATATTACAATTTAATGGCAGGTAAATGCCTAAATATATTAAAGGTTAGTGTAGACTATTTGACTTCTAGATGGCATATCCTCAGACATGTCAAGGTAAAGTGGAATGATGGTATCACACATGGGCAAGACTACACCAATAGTGAAAATTAAATCCAACTTATAAAGTATAGGTATAATGAACTATATAAATAAAGGCTATGTAAAAAAATGTGTGATTGAACAAATGTTAATTTGAACTAAAACCAAGAAGACAAGTTGAAAGTTTGTGGTATAAAGAGACTGAGAGGAAAGTGGTGCGTAAACCTGCTAAAAACAGTCACGAGCTGCAACAGAAGTGGAGTGCAATTCCAAACTAAGACACAAATAAATGTCTGGAAGCTGGTAGAGAAATAGAGTGTCTACCCTAGGAGTTAAAACTTGCAGAAAAAAAAAAATATATTTCTCTGCTATATTTCCTTTTTCCTTCAGATACAGCTTAGATAGAGCTACAGCTTCAGGTGTTTCAAAAAGATTTCATAAAGTTCATTTTAGTTAGAATGCTAAATTTACTGCTGAATCTATTTCTTTGAACTTTCTCAGTTCCATCCACTACTCCAGTTATTGATGTAGCCATTTAATTTCACTTTGTGCCACCTTCAAAAATAATAATCAGTTTCCTTTTCATGTTTTGCCCTTTTTGAACTACGAGTCTCATTTTACAGTACAGTCTTGCAAATACATGTAACTAAAAAGCTGCATTTCCTTAGCTTAAATTTACCATGTCTTAATCTTTTTTTCTTGACTATTGATATAATTTCACACTGTCATCTACACAACATCAGAGAAAGTGCCTTCCTATAGTAGCAAAACTAATTTAAATTTGATCTACAAGGTATTTTGGAGCAGATGGGCTTTACTGTGTGCCTCCTTGACCTGAATCTGATGAATAACTGAGTCATGCTACTACTGGAATGTGTGCAATAATTGCTTGTTGATTTTCTTTTGGCTGTTTGAGGCTAAAAGCACTTCTAATTTCGCTGTTATACATTGGAGGAAGGTCACCGATTTGATTTGTGATAGCGTTCAATTGTTCTGTTAACTCTTGTATCAAATTGTGCTAGTTTGAAGCTAGCTAGGGTGTTTTGGTGAGAAGGATTAGATCACAGGCTGTGAAAGAGAAACGAGTGGTGATGTCTACTTCACTCATAGGCTTGCTGAGATGTATAAGAACAAGAGTATAAACACAGATAAGGTATTCGCACTTGGGATACTGCCTGAGCTCTGGGCATTTCTCTCTCTAATCTCAGCTGCCATCTCTCTGATTAACCCATTTGCTTCCTAGCCCCCCTGGCTGACCCTCCATTCTTCCTTGGGGCATAAGGCAAGGTCTGGGATAAGGTAGAGGGGTGGCAGAAGGTGGAAGGGCGATTGGGAGCCTCTCCTGGGGACTCAGGTTTCTGAGAGGGTTGTTGTGTTTCTGTATCACCTTTTACCTTGTATATTTCTGGTTATAACTGTATATACTGTAAATATCTGCTTGTATATTGAGCTAAGCTGTAGATATAAAGCTTCAGTCAATTTCCAGGGCTGGCTGAGTCTAGTCTGGGTGATTTCCAAAGTGGGGGGGAAACACCCAACCCATCACAGAAATATAATGAAAATGATGTCTACAAGACTCTTTATAATTGACATATACTTTGTAATCAGTGCATTTATCTCAAATTGAAGGTTCCAAAATGAAATAGATTTATCCAGGGAAATAGAGAATTATTTATAAAATACTATAGTCATAATCTTGATTTTAACAGTTTTAGAAACCAAAAGGACAGAGTAGTTTTCAGGAAGATAATAAAAGTGCATGAATTTGCCTGAGAATGCTAACACACAATGTTTAGTACCAGTTTTTGGATGAGGCACAGAATGTCTAAATTGATTGCTTTAAAAGAAAGTACGTAATCTGAGGACTATAAATCACTGTGTTTTTCCCATGCTGTAGGAAACAGAAACCTTAGAATAATACTGCTCAAATCCTGCTCTTCAACATAGTTCTGTTGCAATTCATCACATAAATACACAAATGAGTTTATTAGAGGCCCACATCACACAGCTCTTGAATGCCTTTATTCATATTTTTGTCTGTCAAAACAAATTCTAGTACAAAGTCTTTCTTCTAAGTCACTGTTGCAAAAAGAAAAGTCTGGATGAGGCACTTAGTGCCATGGTCTAGTTGTTTGGATAGGGCTGGGTGATATGTTGGACTGGATGATCATGGAGGTCTCTTCCAACCTGGTTGATTCTATGGTTAATCTATGAAAATTATAATAAAAATTCTGCTGCTTCATAATACAATTCCTCTATTTGCCCATGTTCAGTTTGGCAATAAACTACAGTGTGCTTCCTTTAAAATACTATGCACATTTGTGTATAACTGATGAAAATATCAATACAGTTGGCTCATTGGGGCCTCTTCATACTGGAGCAATATTGCCTTATTGATATTCTTACAAATGTATGTTTCAATTTGGGTCAGATGTGCCAAAATCTGACAAATATGAAGGGCACTGATTAGGATGGGTAAGGATTCTGATTTTTCTTGGTGTCCTAAATATTTCACAGTGTAAATAGCACTGTTAGCTGGCAAAGCAAGCGTTGAAAGCTGTGGACTACCTTATATTCCTTGGAATCTTAAAGCTTAAGCAAACAGGGTAAAAGAGGACCATAGTCTTTCTTGTACCACTTATTATCTGAATTTATATTAGACCATTTCTGTCATCATCTTCTGGAACCCTAGCATGTCACCATAGTCATTCATGGAATTGGAAAGATTCATTTTCAATGTGACATTTCGGGCAGTTGACAATAAGAGTAAGTCCAGCCAGAATCTGCACTCTGGAGATCCTTTTCTGGAATAAACACTTAACTCTCCCTCTCCTGTTTTGAGAAAAGTTTGGATTTTTTTATTTGGTTGGTTGGTTTGAGTTTTGTTTTCTTTTCTCTAATCCATTGCACTAGAAGTCCTTACTGTCTTTGAAAAACCCCACACAGTATTCGAGAACCTCCAACTGTGTTTAACTGGAAAGCAAGAAACAAATTAGCACATCAGCTTTGGTGAACAGTGGTGAGGCTTGTGCATATTACTGTTTGAGGAGGATATTCTATTCCAGAAGTATCTATATGCATGTACATTGTGATTGAAGAGATTAGTAACTCCAGGCATCCTCAGCTGCTTGCCTGTACTAGCTCAGCTTAAACAAATCTCTTGTAGTTGGGAACTTAGACCAAAGTGGATAAAGGAGTGTTCATACAGTGTAGAAAGAAAATGAGCAGCTGAGTTTGTAATTATGTCCTTTCTTGTGTAGTATACCTGTAGCCAGAGACTGCTAGTCCTCTAGCCTTGTATGAAGTAATTTCTACGTCACAGTAACTCAAAAGAATCCCTGATGTGAAGTAGAGATTTCAGTGCTACAAAGGTTAAACTCAGTTGTATGAACATGGAACAAAACAGACGGGACCTTTTAACAGAGTTCTGGCTCACTAATATGAAGGTCTTGCCCTCTAAGTTCATTTTAATGTTATTATTTTTTAAAATAAATTTAATTTTCTTCCCAAATTAATGGTCTGCTTGAAGCTAGGAAGGATCTTCAGAGGGCTCTAAACAGGTTGGATTTGTAGGCTGAGGTCAGTTGTATAAAGTTTGCAAGGCCAACTGTTAGGTCCTGCACTTGGGACACAACAAATCCTTGCAATGCTACAAGCTTGGGGCAGAGTGTCTGGAAGGACTTCTGTAAGAAAAGGACCTGTGGGTGTTGGTCAACAGGCAGATGACATGAACCAGCAGTGTGCTCAGGTGGCCAAGAAGGCCAACAGCTTCCTGGCCTGAATCAGCAACAGTATGGCCAGAGGGTCTTGGGAAATGATCATGCCCTCTTCACTGGTGAAGCCACATCTCAAATACTGTGTTTAGTTTTAGTCCCTTCACTAGAAGAACAACATTGAGTTACTGTAGAGTGTCCAGAGAAGGACAAAAAAGATGGCAAAAGGCCCAAAGAATAAGTCTTAGGAAAGGTATCTGAGGGAACCGTGAGTATTTAGTCTGGGGAAGAGAAAATTGAGAGAAAGCCTTACTGCTCTCTACAACTATATGAAAGGAGGTTGTAGTGAGGTGGGTGGTGGTCTCTTCTTCCTTGTATGAAGTGATAGAATGAGAAGAAATTGTCTCAAGTGTGACAGGGGAGGCTTAGATTGTGTATTAGTAAAATTTTCCTTACCAGAAGAGTGGCAAGGCATTGGAATAGGCTGTCCAGGGAAGTGGTCAAGTCAACATACCTGGAGATGTTAAGAAAAATGACATGGCAGTTCAGGATATGGTTTAATGGCCATAGTGATGTTAGGTCAGTTGTTGGACTCAACAATCTTATGGGTCTTTTCCAAACAAAACGATTCTAGTGCACAAACCATAAAGTGAACATACGATTCCCACACCTGACAGCACAATCCTGGCATCTGCTCATAAATACAGTTACAATCATAATCTGTTCTCACATATATAGTGGAAACATAGAAAAACACTAATGAAAGCATCCAAAATATATTCAGAAATGTGGATAAATGCAAATCCATTCAAATGCAGCTGCCCTGAATTAACCTTTCCCTGTTGCTGATACCTAGAAGAGATTACTCCGTGTGAGCCTTCTTGTCAGCTCAGCATTGTAGTGAAAATACCTGTCACCTTCCATTAAATTAAAAAAAAAAAAATGAAAATCCCTAACAAGTACTAAGAAATGTGTTATTTTTGGTCAGATGTGCAGACTCTCATGATAATTAATTCTATTTTTCCTCTCACAGAAAAAAAACCTTCTCATTTATCAATGTTCATAGAATTTTGACCCAGGTTAAGGTGGATCTGTCCCCCGATGGAATAAACTCACCACAAGATGGATTTTGTTTGGAATGTCAGGGAAAGATAAAATTGTATTTTTTATAGTTTAAATATAACAGTATAAGGATAAATTACCTTAATGAAGATGAGGAAGGGGTAAAGCGGTGGTGTTGAGGAGGGGAAATTAATTGATGTGAGATGATATTTTCCAAAATGAATATTGTTTATTAATTTTGCTATTCAGAACTCTGGCCACTCCTGACCACTAGTTTTAGTAATATTGTGGTTCTTACACAGTTATGGAAACATTCTATGGATAATATCTACATCTAATATAACCAGCAAAATATATAAACATTAAATGAACTGGGAGAGAAGGTTCCCATGGTCAAATTCCACTTGCCCACCACCCACAGGCTGTGAAGCAGCAACAGCAACAGCAGCCAAAAGAGCAGTGGAGGAAGACAGCATCAGATGCAGCTGAAGTGGTAGAAGCAGAAGGGGAAGGTACAAGCTGTGCTTCTAGACATAAAGCTTTTGATGCTCCAATGAAATTATATTAACTGATCTATTGTTGACATTACATGGCCTATCCCTAGAATGTTCACCTCTCCCCTATGTCTGAGCCGGAAATCTAGCTCAAATAGCCACAAATCTGCACAAAAAAAAAAGTTTTATGATTGACCACATTCAACAGTACAGCTCTGGATTCAAACTTATCCTATTTATAAATACCAGATAGCAAGAGTTTTATTGAGTAAACAGTGCACCGATGAAGAAAGGTGAGAAACAGAATCAAAGATAGTTTCAGCTCGCTCTTGTGTAATCTAATCTCTGCAAACAGATCTAAAACATTGCTATGACATCAAAACATAGTGTACTTTAGAATGACCAAACTACAGGTCAGAACTACAACCGGAAAAGACATTATATATGTGTGCTAATTTGAGAATGTTCAACTGAATTTGTTTCAGAGATAGGTGATGTAAAAGTATATACAAGTGGCATGCAATAAATATGTTGACTAGCACTGTCATCAATCTTGTTTAGGAGTCATGATGTGAACCTGTGTTGAGCTTTTGGCCGTTTATAGAATGTGCACTAACACAAGGGGTTATTGGGAAGCTGACAAGTTTAATGAGTGAACCCAGGCTAGTCAGTGAGCTAGTGGAGGCTGTCTGTTTTTAAAACAAACAGATATTGCATCTATTTAAATCATGTACCCAAAACTATGGCAATAATACATGACATTTATTCTTTATTCACTGGTCTTAGACATTTGGATCAACTAATTTATCAGCTGAAGATGGATTTCTCAGCAGGAGATGAGTGAAACATAACATTTTTACAGGTTTCCTATACAAAACAGTTAGTTTAGAGAAAGTTTGCAAATGTAGGGAGGTATAATTGAGGAACTCTAGTTTCGTGGTTCTATTTCATTGCAGAGAAAAGCATGAAGGTTTTTCACAAGTTCTTTGTGAGTTAAGCCATTATAGCATATATCAAATAAATGTGAAAAACACATTCTGAAATTAGGCAAAACAAAATTTAAGCTACTCTTCACAATTCATGATTAGTGACAGTAGTTAGAGCCATTATGTTGCTGAGAGAAAAACATAGAGGAAGGATGAATCTCCTTTCCTCCTCTTTTGATGATAATGCTGCACTTACAATTTAGCTGTAAAAGCAGTTCTGTTCTTCTATCAGAAACGAGCTATGTCTCTCATCCTCTGGTTTATCTCCTCCATGATTACTGGCAAAGCAAAAAAATCCACAAAATCTGAGTCAGCAACAGAAATAACTCTGATCATGATTTTTAATCCAAACAAAGTGATTCTGCTCCCATTACACCTTCTAACATATACTGTTGCTTTTTGTGTATCAGTACCAGTGAATCAGAAGCTTCTTTGACCAGTAATGTCTGTTAGCATGTGGGACAGCATAAGGTTTGCTTGCACTTGCACCTCAAGAGCAGACCAATTCATAATTAAGAGAGGCATAATCTGCTGCCACACACTCACACTTCAGCAGCAAATACCAGCATTAAACAGATGAGGCAAGTGGTTGTCCTTGAGTTAGGAGATCTCCTCAAAGCACTCCAACTAACCTACAATTAATAAATTATATTTTGAATTCCATGAGAACAGAAAACCATGCAAACCCAGTTACAGTGAATCATTGCACAGTTGAGAGTGCATGTGAGTGCACAGGTGTGTGTGTGTATGAAAGGTTGTTTCCAGACATCTGTAGGAAACTATGGAGTGTTATTCAGAGCATTTTTGAAATCTGGATCAGAATGAATGCCTGCCGATGTCTTTGATAAAAGACAGGAAACTCCCATTCATCCCTCAGCCAGCTGCTGTTGTTACCAGCTCATTTGTTGCTTCCTCTCTCCCCTTCAGGAGCTGGCTTCTTGGGATTAAAGGGTGCTGTTAATCTCTGTGAGGTACAATTGATAGAAATAGAGCATTGAAACAGAGCAAAAGGCAATCTACACATGGGACTGCTTAAAAATGCTAAAAAATTGTAGTGTTTTTTTAATTGTGCATTGTTTCTGACAAGCACTTGCACCACCATTTCAGCCACCAGTGCACATATTGCTCCCACCATTCCCCTTGAGCCTGACACAGGTACGACAGCAAGAGGTACCGATCGTTAGCTTCTGTTGGGAAAGGACACATGTTAATCTTGCCATTACAAAACACTTCAGAACGAAATAATAATAATAATAATAATAATAATAATAAATGTTTTGTTGTTTGGTTGCTGTTTTTTTTTTTTAATAGTACTTCCCATCTTCATGACTGAAAGGAGCATCTCATTTCCTTCATAATTAATTTTTAAGAAGAAAACTTACAAAGGTGTTGAAGCATAATTAATGAAAAATGAACATTTTCACTGAGGCAAGTAAACAAAAATAATAAAAATAATCCCCTTTACGTGATTACCTTCATCTCGTTAAATTACAGGGAGGTGCTTCATTGATATCAGTTACAGCTAAAGACTAAACAAGTGAGACTGAGAAGTCACAATACACTCTTACCCCTCAGAGCACTTCTGCTTAAATCATCTGTTCATTTAAACATTCTGACGAGTTGTTTTTTTTTCNTTACACAGTTATGGAAACATTCTATGGATAATATCTACATCTAATATAACCAGCAAAATATATAAACATTAAATGAACTGGGAGAGAAGGTTCCCATGGTCAAATTCCACTTGCCCACCACCCACAGGCTGTGAAGCAGCAACAGCAACAGCAGCCAAAAGAGCAGTGGAGGAAGACAGCATCAGATGCAGCTGAAGTGGTAGAAGCAGAAGGGGAAGGTACAAGCTGTGCTTCTAGACATAAAGCTTTTGATGCTCCAATGAAATTATATTAACTGATCTATTGTTGACATTACATGGCCTATCCCTAGAATGTTCACCTCTCCCCTATGTCTGAGCCGGAAATCTAGCTCAAATAGCCACAAATCTGCACAAAAAAAAAAGTTTTATGATTGACCACATTCAACAGTACAGCTCTGGATTCAAACTTATCCTATTTATAAATACCAGATAGCAAGAGTTTTATTGAGTAAACAGTGCACCGATGAAGAAAGGTGAGAAACAGAATCAAAGATAGTTTCAGCTCGCTCTTGTGTAATCTAATCTCTGCAAACAGATCTAAAACATTGCTATGACATCAAAACATAGTGTACTTTAGAATGACCAAACTACAGGTCAGAACTACAACCGGAAAAGACATTATATATGTGTGCTAATTTGAGAATGTTCAACTGAATTTGTTTCAGAGATAGGTGATGTAAAAGTATATACAAGTGGCATGCAATAAATATGTTGACTAGCACTGTCATCAATCTTGTTTAGGAGTCATGATGTGAACCTGTGTTGAGCTTTTGGCCGTTTATAGAATGTGCACTAACACAAGGGGTTATTGGGAAGCTGACAAGTTTAATGAGTGAACCCAGGCTAGTCAGTGAGCTAGTGGAGGCTGTCTGTTTTTAAAACAAACAGATATTGCATCTATTTAAATCATGTACCCAAAACTATGGCAATAATACATGACATTTATTCTTTATTCACTGGTCTTAGACATTTGGATCAACTAATTTATCAGCTGAAGATGGATTTCTCAGCAGGAGATGAGTGAAACATAACATTTTTACAGGTTTCCTATACAAAACAGTTAGTTTAGAGAAAGTTTGCAAATGTAGGGAGGTATAATTGAGGAACTCTAGTTTCGTGGTTCTATTTCATTGCAGAGAAAAGCATGAAGGTTTTTCACAAGTTCTTTGTGAGTTAAGCCATTATAGCATATATCAAATAAATGTGAAAAACACATTCTGAAATTAGGCAAAACAAAATTTAAGCTACTCTTCACAATTCATGATTAGTGACAGTAGTTAGAGCCATTATGTTGCTGAGAGAAAAACATAGAGGAAGGATGAATCTCCTTTCCTCCTCTTTTGATGATAATGCTGCACTTACAATTTAGCTGTAAAAGCAGTTCTGTTCTTCTATCAGAAACGAGCTATGTCTCTCATCCTCTGGTTTATCTCCTCCATGATTACTGGCAAAGCAAAAAAATCCACAAAATCTGAGTCAGCAACAGAAATAACTCTGATCATGATTTTTAATCCAAACAAAGTGATTCTGCTCCCATTACACCTTCTAACATATACTGTTGCTTTTTGTGTATCAGTACCAGTGAATCAGAAGCTTCTTTGACCAGTAATGTCTGTTAGCATGTGGGACAGCATAAGGTTTGCTTGCACTTGCACCTCAAGAGCAGACCAATTCATAATTAAGAGAGGCATAATCTGCTGCCACACACTCACACTTCAGCAGCAAATACCAGCATTAAACAGATGAGGCAAGTGGTTGTCCTTGAGTTAGGAGATCTCCTCAAAGCACTCCAACTAACCTACAATTAATAAATTATATTTTGAATTCCATGAGAACAGAAAACCATGCAAACCCAGTTACAGTGAATCATTGCACAGTTGAGAGTGCATGTGAGTGCACAGGTGTGTGTGTGTATGAAAGGTTGTTTCCAGACATCTGTAGGAAACTATGGAGTGTTATTCAGAGCATTTTTGAAATCTGGATCAGAATGAATGCCTGCCGATGTCTTTGATAAAAGACAGGAAACTCCCATTCATCCCTCAGCCAGCTGCTGTTGTTACCAGCTCATTTGTTGCTTCCTCTCTCCCCTTCAGGAGCTGGCTTCTTGGGATTAAAGGGTGCTGTTAATCTCTGTGAGGTACAATTGATAGAAATAGAGCATTGAAACAGAGCAAAAGGCAATCTACACATGGGACTGCTTAAAAATGCTAAAAAATTGTAGTGTTTTTTTAATTGTGCATTGTTTCTGACAAGCACTTGCACCACCATTTCAGCCACCAGTGCACATATTGCTCCCACCATTCCCCTTGAGCCTGACACAGGTACGACAGCAAGAGGTACCGATCGTTAGCTTCTGTTGGGAAAGGACACATGTTAATCTTGCCATTACAAAACACTTCAGAACGAAATAATAATAATAATAATAATAATAATAATAATAAATGTTTTGTTGTTTGGTTGCTGTTTTTTTTTTTTAATAGTACTTCCCATCTTCATGACTGAAAGGAGCATCTCATTTCCTTCATAATTAATTTTTAAGAAGAAAACTTACAAAGGTGTTGAAGCATAATTAATGAAAAATGAACATTTTCACTGAGGCAAGTAAACAAAAATAATAAAAATAATCCCCTTTACGTGATTACCTTCATCTCGTTAAATTACAGGGAGGTGCTTCATTGATATCAGTTACAGCTAAAGACTAAACAAGTGAGACTGAGAAGTCACAATACACTCTTACCCCTCAGAGCACTTCTGCTTAAATCATCTGTTCATTTAAACATTCTGACGAGTTGTTTTTTTTTCAATTTGTTGAGTGATTAGGGTGATAAAAAATGTCATTGTGTATTTCTTTGTGACTGATAATGTGGCCATTTTCTTAAAGCTAATGATAGTACCACAGATACACACATTTCTCATAGTTCTGAAATGCCGATTGTTTCCAGGATCAGAACTTAAAAATGAATCTGTAAATTGCTTTCTTATGAAAATTGATGACTGGGGATACAGTGTTGGAGCAGACTGTGCCCAGGCAACTTTCTTAAGAGCTTGCACTGGTTTTCTTCTTATTCAGGATAATTAGAAGTTTTATAGTTGAATAACTAGTTAACTAAGTACCCATATTATCAATGAACAAGCAAAGAAGGAAGCTGTCCTTGTCTAAGACAAGTGTCCAAGACAGATTGAAATAATTGGCTTCAAATCTAATCCTCATCGTAGCCTACAGAGAGAAATGAGGTGATTAACATCGAAAAGATGACAGTCAGTGTTCAGAAATCTTTCACAGCTAATGGCTTTTAAGGAGTTGCATGGGAAAACTGTATTTATCTGTGGCTAACATCAATTTTCTGTCTTATGGATATGTGACTTAAACGAGAATTTATTGCTGGAAGCATTATGAATTCTTGGAGGTATAATATGCAGATTCCTCATGTTGACTGACAGATCCTAAAGGCAAACTGAAGGAGACTGAAATTGGTTTGGGGATAAGTTGTTCCAGGATGAACAGGCATCAGTTGTCTAGGCAGGTGAAAGTGACCAGAATAAGGCACTCACTGTCCAATATTAAACAAACAAAAACCACACCACCCCCCAAACAAGAACAACAAAAGTAACCAACCAAACACCTGAAATTATATGAATATATGACACACTGTCTTGGAGTCAAGAAGGATAAACCCGTGCCTTCTTAGGACAGTAATGTATGGCAATTTAATCATAGGAAAAGTAATTTAATTTGCTATCCCTACCATTTTTCAGAGGGAGTAAAGAAAATAATCTTATGTAGAGTGAAGATTTCTAATGATTTAAGGACTTCCAAAGCCAAATTACAAGCACAGAATCACAAAAACATACAGACTCTCGGGATCACCAAGTCCAACTGAAAACCCTACTCTAAAAGGTTCACCCCTGAACCATAAGCCCAAGCAATACATCCAGATGACCTTTAAACATATCTAGGGTTGCTGACTCAACCAGCTCCCTGGGCAGCTCATTCCAATATCTGATCACTCTTTCCATGATTTTTTTTTTCTAATGTTCAGTCTAAACCTACCCAGTTGCAGCTTGAGGCCATTCCTTCTTGTTCTATCACTAATTATCTGTCAGAAGAGAACAGCATGACCCTCTCCATACCTTCCTTTCAAGTAGTTGTAGACAGCAATGAGGTCTCCCCACAGCCTCCTCTTCTTCAAACTAAACAGCCCCATCTCCTTCAGTCACTCCTCATAAGATTTATTCTCCAAGCCCTTCACCAGCTTCATTTTGCTCCTCTGCACCCGCTCCAGTACCTCAACATCTCTCTTGTAATGAGGTGCCTAAAACTGAACACAATACTTAAGTTGTGGGCTCACCAGAGCAGAGTATAAGGGGGTGAGCTCTGTGGTAAAAGGTTGGACTTGATGATCTGTGAGGTCTCTTCCAACCCTGATGATACTGTGATACTGTAATTCCCACTCCTGGACACAGCATTTCTAATACCAGCCAGGATGCCATTGGCTTTCTTCACCACCTGGGCACACTGCTTGCTTGTATTTAACCACTTGTCAATTAGAACTCTCAGGTCCCTTTCTGCTAAACAGCCTTCCATCCACACTTCCCTAAGCCTGTAGCACTGCTTGAGGTTGTTGTGACCCAAGTGCAGGACCTGGCATTTGGCCTTCACAGTATCACAGTATCACCAAGGTTGGAAGAGACCTCACAGATCATCAAGTCCAACCTGTTACCACAGAGCTCAAGGCTAGACCATGGCACCAAGTGCCACGTCCAACCTTGCCTTGAACAGCCCCAGGGACGGCAACTCCACCACCTCCCTGGGCAGCCCATTCCAGTGTCCAATGACTCTCTCAGTGAAGAACTTTCTCCTCACCTCAAGCCTAAACTTCCCCCGGCGCAGCCTGAGGCTGTGTCCTCTCGTTCTGGCGCTGGCCACCTGAGAGAAGAGAGCAACCTCCTCCTGGCTACAACCACCCCTCAGGTAGTTGTAGACAGCAATAAGGTCTGCCCTGAGCCTCCTCTTCTCCAGGCTAAACAATCCCAGCTCCCTCAGCCTCTCCTCGTAGGGCTGTGCTCGAGGCCTCTCACCAGCCTCGTTGCCCTTCTCTGGACACGCTCAAGCATCTCAATGTCCCTCTTAAACTGGGGGGCCCAGAACTGGACACAGTACTCAAGGTGTGGTCTAACCAGTGCAGAGTACAGGGGCAGAATGACCTCCCTGCTCCTGCTGGCCACACCATTCCTGATGCAGGCCAGGATGCCATTGGCTCTCTTGGCCACCTGGGCACACTGCTGGCTCATGTTCAGGCGGGTATCAATCAGCACCCCCAGATCCCTCTCTGTCTGGCTGCTCTCCAGCCACTCTGACCCCAGCCTGTATCTCTGCATGGGGTTGTTGTGGCCAAAGTGCAGCACCCTGCACTTGGAGCTATTGAATGCCATCCCATTGGACTCTGCCCATCTGTCCAGGCGAAGCTCATCCCATTAACATTGACCCATTGATTCAATCTATCCAAGTCCCCTTGTAAAGCCTCCCTATCCTTGTGCATATCAACACTACCACCTAACTTGGTGTCACCTGTGAACTTACTGATGACACACTATGTCTTCATCAAGATCATCAGTAAAGATGTTAAACAGAAGTGGTCTCAACACTGAGCCCTGAGGAACACCACTTGTCACCAGATGCCAGCTGGATTTGACTCCATTGTCCGCCAATCTTTGGGCCCGTTCATCCAGCCAGTGCCTTATCCAGCAGAGCTGTGCTCATCTGAGCCATGATCAGTCAGTTTCTCCATGAGAACTCTGTGGGAAGCAGTGTCAAAGGCTTTTTGAATGTCTAGGTGGACAATATCCACAGCCTTTCCCTCATCCAGTAGCCAGGTCATCTTGTCATAGAATGAGATCAGGTACATCAGGCAGGATCTGCACTTCGTAAACCCATGCTGACTGGGCCTGATGCCCTGGTTATTCTCTATACGGCATGTAATGGTGTTGAGATAACCTGCTCCATGGCCTTCCTTAGCACCAAGGTCAGGCTGGCAGGTCTACAGCTTCCCAAAATATTTTCCCTGTGGTCTGGGCCCAGCACCTCGGCCATACTCCCCTTGTCACCCTCCCATCTGCCGCTAGCCTGAGTACCTTCTGTGGGGCCCACTGTGCCGTGCTGTGTCTCGCCTCACTCACCAGTGAGCCCTCAGCCTGGCTACTCTCACCTTTCCCAGACAGCAAACGCCATGCTCCCACCCGGCCTCCTGCCACAGAGCCGCACACAGCTGGCCCTGTGCCCGCCCACTCCACCAGGTCGGGTCGTCTGTGGCAGGCAGTGGTGGCAGCTCCATCACTACCTCCAGATGGGGGTCAGGCTCTCTGCCGCTAAGCGTGTGGATCTGGGCACCGCGCCACGCCACTGCCACACCAGCACGGCTGGTCAGGGGACAGTGTCAGCATGCGCTTTTGCTTTCTCTTGTAAAAAAGTTGTTACTATTAATTACCAAATACATGGGTGTGAACAAACTTAGAAAGTCATGAGACAACTGCACGAGAGTATGACAAAGAAACAGGATTTCCAGGATGTAAAAACTCAGATAATCACTAATTAGTTATGTCTAATTTGGCAGAACTAAGTGTCCGCTCATTTTTAAGATAGTGGTGGACAGCACAGCAGCATTTTGTAAGGCTTGATACAAAAGGAAGCATTTTATCTTGACTCAAATATTTAAGTTTCTTTTTCAGCTTTGCCAGTGTCATTGATATCAGAGTTTGCTTCTGTCTACATTGCTAAATATCTCAATTGCCATCTGCACTTCAAAATCACAAACTATTTCTCACAACTTCCTTCATTCCAAAATCTCTATTTCCCCTTTCATCCAGCTGCAGAGATATCGGATGCCTCAAAATAAAAGCGTTTTGATCTCAAAAATGTTGTTGAGTAGAGCTGAACAAGAAGTATTTCCAGTGCTGGGTACAATTCAGTGTCACTGTAATTCAGAGATCACTGGAAGAGCACGAGCAAAGAACCAAGCCTGTCACAGCGTAGTGACATATCTTTTTCCTTTTAATAAGTTCATTGCTTTTGGAAACAGCACAGCATGTATTGACACAAGTCTTGACACATTAACCAGAAGGTGTTCTAGTCCTCTGTATGCCTTGTGTGACTTGACATAGCCTTTGAATAGTGACACACAATATGCTGATGGAATTTGTCTGTCATCCTGGGGCATACTGGTGGCATGCAATTGCACCAAAGTATTTCTGACCTTTTGTAACTGCTGGGTTTGTGTCACTGTCTGGTATTAATATATATCCACACACATAGACAAGTGTATATGTATAAAAACTGTGATAGATGATTAAAGTGTAATGTTTGTTATTATTAAATATATATATACATATAAAATGGGCAAAATTGTAGATTATTAGCTGCGGCAGGTTAATCTTAGCAGGATGCTGGGTGTCCACCAAACCAGTGTCTCACTTCCCCTCCTTAGCAGGATTGGAGGAGAAAATGCAATGTAAAAATACCTGGGTATGATAAGGACCGAGAGATCACAGGATCACAGGTTCACAGGATGTTAGGGGTTGGAAAGGACCCAAGGAGATCATCGAGTTCAACCCCCCTTTCAGAGCAGGGTCACACAATATAGCACAGATCACAGAGGAGCACATCCAGACAGGCCTTAAAAGTCTCCAGAGAAGGAGACTACACAACTTCCCTGGGAAGCCTGTCCTAGTGCTCTGTGACCCTTACAGTAAAGAAGTTCCCCCTTGTGTTGAGGTGGAACCTCTTATGCTGCAACTTTCTCCCATTGTTCCTTGTCTTACCACAAGGAGCAAGTGAGAAAAGCCTGTCCCCCTACTCCTGACCAGGCCTCAGATGTTTATAAACATTTATTAAATCTCCTCTCAGTCTTCTCCAGCCTAAAAAGCCCCAGGTCCCTCAGCCTCTCTTCATAAAGCATGCTCTTGGGTCCCCTAATCATTCTTGTAGCTCTCCACTGACCCTCTCCAGCAGATACCTGTCCCTCTTAAACTCACCATTTGCTGTCATGAGTCAAACAGATGACTTGAGGAAATCCGTTACATTAATCTAAACTAACCTTCTCCCCAATCCTCCTCCTATCTCCCCCACAAATCATAGAATCATAGAATCAACCAGGTTGGAAGAGACCTCCAAGATCATCCAGTCCAACCTAGCACCCAGCCCTGTCCAGGCAACTAGACCATGGCACTAAGTGCCTCATCCAGGCTTTTCTTGAACACCTCCAGGGACAGAGACTCCACCATCTCTCCTGGGCAGCCCTTTCCAATGCCAATCACTCTCTCTGGAAAGAACTTCCTCCGAACATCCAGCCTATACCTTCCCCGGCACAACTTGAGACTGTGTCCCCTTGTTCTGTTGCTGGTTGCCTGGGAGAAGAGACCAACCCCCACCTTACTACAGCCTCCCTTCAGGTAGTTGTAGACAGCAATGAGGTCATCCCTGAGCCTCCTCTTCTCCAGGCTAAACAACCCCAGCTCCCTCAGCCTCTCCTCACAGGAGTGTTCCAGGCCTTTCACCAGCTTTATTGCCCTTCCCTGGACACATTACTGTATCTCAACATCTCTCTTGAACTGAGTGGTCCAGAACTGGACACAGTACTCAAGGTGTGGCCTGACCAGAGCTGAGTACAGGGGAAGAATGATCTCCTTTGTCCTACTGGCCACACTGTTCCTGATACATGCCAGGATGCCATTGCCCCTCTTGGCCACCCGGGCACACTGCTGGCTCATGTTTAGCTACTATCTACCCCCAGGTCCCTTTCTTCCTGGCTGCTCTCAGCCACTCTGTCCCCAGCCTGTAGCGCTGCTTGGGGTTGTTGTGGCCAAAGTGTAGAACCCTGCACTTGGCCTTGTTAAATCTCATCCCGTTGGCCTCTGCTCACCCATCCAGCCTGTCAAGGTCCCTCTGCAGGGCTCTCCTACCCTCCAACAGATCCATACCTGCTCCTGGCTTGGTGCCATCTGCAAACTTACTGATACTGGACTCAATCCCCTGGTCCAGATCATCAATAAAGATATCAAACAGGACTGGGCCCAGCACTGATCCCTGAGGAACACCACTAGTGACTGGCTGCCAACTGGATGTGGCACCTTGAGAAGCACTGGGACTTAAGCAAGACACAATATATAAAAATCTTACATTAGATAAAATTGGATATAACATCTCATCTATTTTCTGAGCTACCTTAATGTTCTTGCATCTTTTCTTCAATGATCATTAATTTTTGGCAGTAATTTTTAAACGAGGTCTGCCTAAATACTGCAGGAAAAACCTGACCATACTAGTGAAACATATGCTGTGCATACCTCTCCTGGAAAATTAATTTGAGACAAATTATAATTATTCCCTATAACTCTCACCTTTAGTGTAAAAGTCTTTGAGGAAAAAATATAACAAAAGAGTTCTTAAGCTAGATTTGATCAACTCTAGTAAAGAGTAAATTGTAACAGTTTTTATTTACAAGCACTGAGTAGCAATGTAGAATTATTTGGGGAAAAAAAGCATTTGTTCCATTTTGTGAACTCAAGTGCTTGACAACACTTAATGGACTTTAGAAATATTTTTTTATGGCCAACTGCATAAGTACAATTCCAAAGAGAACTCTGATAATACTTCTAAAAGCCATGAATACATTCAGAGCGTAAGCTTACATGACACATAGTGAGATCAGCACAAGACAGAAGGGTCTGGATAATAGCAAAAGATAATAGTGAAGTATATGTTGATTCTTCCATTCTCTTCTTACTGTGCAGAGAGAGATTGTTCTCCTGTGGCTTCAATGATAGATTAACAGTACCTCTGCAACCAAGTACTTTTATTTAAACAGACTTTCCTCTCCTAAGCTTTGCTGAATGTATCTGAATTTCACCTGGCTGTATAGAGCCAGTACAAAGACTATCTGCCCTATTATTAATACAGCTCTTTCAGACCTTTAACCTAAAAGGAGTCTGTAATCAGCTCTACAAGAATGCATAGTTTAAGTTAAAAAAAAAAGCAGATGACCAATCAGTGGTGGTAGGCCTGATGGGGCAAACATGGGCTTATCCATGCCCAGACATGTTTGCCTGCCTCCCCCTCCTTCTGTGCTGGGGAAGCAACCTTGGGCGGGGAGGGCGAAAGCCCTGGCTTTGCCTAATGTGGTGAGGCCTGGCAAAGTGCCATTCGGATTGGCTAATCGATGTTCAATGTCCCACTAGTTGCAGGCTAGATACTGATGAAAGGGATGAGCAGGTAGCACAAGGCTGCTGCTGCCTCATTTTGCATCCTGAATTTGCCTGGAGAGCTTACCAGGAACAGGCTCCAAATGCCTGCACGGAGTCGCCTTGTGTAGTCCCCAGCGTGACACTGTGCTGAGACCCTGCACACCTCAAGACGTCCTGCCTGCCCCTGAAAATCTTCCTGCTAAGACTACAAGTCCTGGAGATACACAAATTGTCCATAGGAGCCAGAGACAAGGTCAGAGATTGTCTGCCTCCTTTCAACAGAAGCCTGGGAGAAATCAAGCCTTGGCAGCCAATTGGACAGACTTCCACCTGCTTTGGGTACTGTCTGATTTATAATTCTGGTAGCAAATACTTAAAAGCCTCTTTCAGTATAATATTTGCGTTTGTCACTTTAAGAAATAAGTGATCTAGTTTTGCCTGTGCCCTGCAAGTATAGATTTCCAACCTGTGCATTGTGTTTTAAACCTGTGAATAAGTTTCTGGTGAGTTTTAATGTTAATAAACAGTTTTCATAGTTATTAACAATCATCACCTGGATATCAAAATTAATACAGATTATTAATTTTGCATAAACCTTCACAAAATCAAAAAAAGGCAAAGTAACTGCCAAGTGACACTCCAAAAACTTAGTTCTTTAAGAAAAGCACTTCCTTACTTTCAAGTGTACTCTTTAGTTCGAGTGATTCCAATCAATGTTAATTGTACCTCAAACTACTGCTGACTTAGTGTCTTAATGCAGTATTCTGATGCCTACACACAGCTTACCAGAGGGCAAAAAATGAAATGACAGAAAGATAACAAAAATTAGAAAATTATCATTTTGCTGGCTGTCAAAGTTGTCTTAGCTATGGTAGTGTAGTTTCAGTTTAAGTGGATTGACAACTTCCACTGTTTTCTCATTGACTGCTTTATAAAAGTTCATTACGTGTCAGGTCACCACACTCATATGGGAAGATACAACACACAGAGAAATGCCTTCAGGCCTTTCAAGATCAGACAAAGCTGACCATGCAGCCAACTCGTGGCCAATTGCAGTGCTTTGTAAAGCTACGTATCCTAAAAGGTAAGCCTGTGTGAGATGCTTTGAAACAGTCTGAGAGGTAGTCCGTGTAGGGGGGCAGACAGATTGCACACAGCCTGGGGATGGGATTTCAGCTGCTCTCATGCCTATCTCTCTGTTAAAAATCCACGTGTTGACATGAAGAGATCAATAGTCAGGCTGAAAACAATAAATGATTCAATGTAAGAACGGCAAGAAGTAGCTGTATGTACATTTTAAACTTCTTTAATATAAATGGCATAAATGATAAAATATTGACTAAAAAAATCTCTTATTAAGTTGTATAACTCTTTTAACTCTCATTCGATGGCTAAGGGCATGTTATACATCAGATTTAAACTATACTGTCTTTAAGATATAAATGACAGAGTCAAGGTGTCACGTGAAGAAACTGCATCTGTGAATCACAGAATTACAGAATCACATACTGTATCTGGTTGGAACAGACCTTGAAGATCATTCAGTCCAACCTTTGACCCAATACTGAAGGATCATCACTAAACTATGTCCCTAATCACCAGGGACAGTGTGGACTGCTTGAACATCCCCAGGGATGGTAACTCCGCCACTTACCTGAAGAAAAGATTCCAATGTTTGACAACCTTTTCAGTGAAGAAGTATTTCCTAATATGTAGCCTAAACCTCCCCTGGTACAGCTCGTAACCATTTCCTCTAGTTCTGTAGTTTGTCACCAAGGAGAATAGACTGTCCTCCTTCTCAGTCCAATGGGATGAGTGATCCCTGATTTATTACCGGAGCCACTATTCTCTGAGTAATGTCCAACTCCCTCTCCTTTAAAGCCTGCTGCTTTAAGTGAGTCCAGTCATCACGGGGATCCAGGGGAAAGAGATCTGGCTCTTCGGAGTCTATGACATTGGGATCAAAAGTATTCTCATCCTCACTCTCACTGTCATCACGGCTATAGCCCACAGCAAAGATGTCACTTGGTCTAGCTGAATTGTTTCTCTCCCTCATTTTTGGAACGGGGGTGCTGAAGGCTGTATCGGCATATCCCCGCTGGGCTGTGAGGATGTGGGAGCCTTAGTAATATTAGTAGAAGCGGTTGAATTGCCTGCATTATCATCTGTGTGCAATTTCTCCTGAGCTATCATTGTTTCAGAAACTGCCCTCCAAGAGGGAAGCGTATTCGCTGCCTGTTTATTCCCTTTAGGGGCAGCATGCCACAACTTGATCCCCACTTGGCCCCCTAAATCTTTCGTAAAGACAATGGTTGGAGTTACCCCTGACGTTCTGCTTGCAGTCCATTGTAATACGATCTTTAGATCATGAGGGGGTAAATTCTTCCCATGTTTTTCTACGGGTTTAGTCATTAATTTAAATGCCTCTCTTTCTTTGGTAGACATTCCATGACCCATGTTCTCCACAGCTCACCGACTCGTCCTGGAGGGCTTGCTTGCTGACTCCTGCTTTCTTTCAACAGCATTTCAATTCTGTGGGGCTCACTGCCAGCCACTCAGATAGGTGGATTATCACTTCGTCACACAGAGCACCATTTGACAGTGATCGAGAGATGAGACTCTCACTTGATGCAAGTAGAAGACAAATTTATTGATATAACAGCAGAGTATTTATAAACTCACAGTTCCAAACAGATTTTTCTACTAGTTGCTCAACAGTAACATTGTCATCTTGCTTAACTGCCTCAAGACAAAGCAATATGTAATTTTCTTGACCCTAGAACTACATGTCTGTCTGCTGATCCCAGGGCTTTCTTCCTACTAGAGTCAGAATGTTCGTCTCTTGCATCAGCAGTACAGAACTTCTCACTTGACTATCCAGGTGCCCCCCCCCCCGAGGTAGGGTGAAAGGAAATGGCCTCAAGTTGTGCCAGGAGAGGTTTAGATTGGATATTAAGAAAATGTCTTCACTGACAGGGCTGTCAAGTGGACAAGGCTTCTCAGGACAGTGGTTGAGTCACACTTTCTGGAGGTATTTAAAAGGCATGTACATGTGGTACTCAGGGACATACTTTTAGCGATGGACTTGGCGGTGTTCAGTTAGTGTTTAGACTTGTTGACTTAAAGGCCTTTTCTAACCCAAAAGTTTCTGTGATTCTAAGATAATGGAAACCCTTTTGAAATATAAGGCTTAGCAGTTGCATAGCCAGAAGTTAAAACACAGTCTTCTTTCCTCAAACACATTGCCTTGGTGCAGAAAAGTATTTAAAGTTCTCCAAGCCCGTAAAAAATAGTGCACAAAAAAGGATATGACTCTTATTTCTATTCTTAGTGGGGTTTATTTTACACTGAGTTTTCATTGGATGAAACACTTCAGTGTGACTCAGAGCTCCCTTAGGTCAGTGGTGCAATCTGCAGTAAAATTCCCTTTTCATTCTTTCTGTTTGCCCTTTATCACAGATATTCCCATAAGCATGACAGAGTCAACAATGCATCATACACAGCACACACACACTCATAGGCAACGTAAACTGGGATTAAGGTTCTCTTTGGGAGAACAGACCAAATAATATCATCCTTACCCAGTAATGAATAGCGCTAAACAAGAAAAACCAGACAAAATAAGATATCCTATGCCTTCAGCTGCCCATCAATTGCAGTAACAGTAATAATAGAATATTGCCAGCATTGCACATTTTTAACATTGTGTAACAATAATTAGT
This sequence comes from Tricholaema leucomelas, assembly GCA_013400475.1. Classification (NCBI taxonomy): domain Eukaryota; kingdom Metazoa; phylum Chordata; class Aves; order Piciformes; family Lybiidae; genus Tricholaema lacrymosa; species Tricholaema leucomelas. Next base: position 156,636 of record WAAF01000439.1, read on the forward strand.
GTGTTTATGGACAATAGGTAGGCACTTACAAATCCCACAGATTTTGAAAACTGCCAGATAGCATTTTCAGTAAGCAACAGCTCTGCTTTCTGCCCTCACTCTTGCTCTGGATCGTGGCTACCTACTTTCTCAGCAAGCCACTGCTAGCTAATGTAAAGAGACGTACAGATATAACCACTTTGAAAAGAAAGAAGCCCACTACCCATGTGGCAAGTCATCCTCTGCAATTGACAAGATGAAGCCCTTCTACTGCTGACAAGATCAGCTTCTACAGGGCATGTGGACTGAAGAATGGCTAGTTTATGGATTCTGATTCAGAGATTTACAGCAAGAGCCTTAGCCCTGACCACATCGGTGTAGCTCCAAATATATTAATAGCTCAATTGTAGTTATTTTTGGAGTAGAGAACAAAAATACCCAAGGCCTCCATGGGATCTGGGTAGCTTCACAATCAAACAGATTATGGAAAGCAAAGTCAGAAAGTTTATGTCTTGGCATTAATCCTAAATCTCTTTTTAGGTGAATAATATTTATTTAAAAATAGATATGTTTTGAAAGATTTGCTTTATTACTTTTGGTTCTTTAGTTGTGGGCTTTTTTTAATCCTAAACAGCTCACATGCTTGCTCTGTGATATTGTTTCTAGTAAACAAACGAACAAGCAAATATTTGTGGCTTCTTGATCTGAGCTTAAAACGGAGGTTTTTCTAGGAATATTTTTTGTTTAACAAAATACAGCATCCCAGGAGACTATTTGTGTGAAATGCTATCAAGTACCAATAAAACTTTGTCTTCCTTTCAGCTGGGACTAAATTTAATTTTGTTTTCAGGACAGCTGACCCAAACTAGCCAAAGGAATACTCCATAACACAAGACATCACAGTTGGTATATCAATGTATTCAAACATTGTAATTGTGATGGAGCTGCAAAGTATATTAATGAGAGCTACATGGAGGAATTAAAATAGTATTTTCTGTGGACAGTTGTTTAGATTTCTCTTCAATAACTAGAGATGCATTATTTCAACACTACAGATCCACACTGGGACTGAATTTATACAGTGCCACTAAGTCCAGCAAAGATAAGCATATTTATTTATGCTTTTTGAGATTCTGGACAGCTACTATTTACACATAGGTTTCCAGAGACAGGATTTTATTTCCTCTCCATTCTCTTGGTTCAAAATATTGTGATACATACATGAAATGTCTAGAGTATGAACTCTAACGAAGTGGATCTTTTCTCTAGTTTTATTAATCTTTCTCGGGAATGTGTACCTGGAGAGAAGAAATGCTTTTCTTCAGTCACAGATACATAAGTCTTTGAACCTTAGTCTTTAGAGAAAACCCTTTTTGTATTGCACAGAGTCATGCTGTGAGCAACAAAGCCCATAAATAAAAGAGTGCCACACAGCTCACAGGTTACCTGTTTAACGATGACAGCTTTGTTCCTCTTTCTAATTTAACACATTTCTCTATGTAATTTAATTATTCTTAACAACTGACTAAAATGATCCCCGTTGAGATTTGAAAAGCAAGAGAAACCAGAACACAGATCTAAATCAATCAGCTCTGCAAGTGGGTTAAAAGTCAGAAATGGGTGTATCTTCTATTTTATTATGTGATGGAAAAAAAATCTTGGTAGAGGCTTAAGTCTCTAATTTCTAAAAGCATCCTGGAAGACATTTACAAAATAAAAATCTAAAGTATTTTTTTCTGTTTGCAGCAATGAGGTTTTAGGCATTGAGGAGAGTCAGATTAGATTTTCCTTCATGGAAACTTTAAAATTAAATAAAATAGTAATTCTTGGATTTCTTTATCTAAGATAAAGTTCTTCATGATTTTAATTGAATGTTTTGGCTTTACTACACACTTTAGTTACATGATTAAGTTAATCTATCAGTAGCACTAACTAATTGCAGGGTGGGGGGAATGAATTACTGGTATATTCTTTCATTGAGCTGTAAAATTAAATTTCAGTACATGTTTTTGCTTCTAAAGAAATGTCTAGCAGACATTAAGTGTTTGTGTAAGCATTTTACTAAAGGAACGCTTAATACAACTAAACATTTTGCTGATTCCTATCCCTAAAACAGAGTTTTCCATGGAAATATCTTAGGGAAATGGACAGTTGTTGAAGGGTTATGATTACATATTATTGACAGATGAGGTGGCCAACTCTTAAAACAGAAAAGGAACTATTTTAAATCATTCAACAGTTCAAAACAAATACAATCAAATCTTTGTAAGGCAGAAGGCACCAACAGACCTCCCTTCAAGTGTTTTAGTACTGTCTGATACTATTTTGTGGGTAAATATTCAAAGCCTCTTTGTAAGAAAGTCTGTAACTAGATTCTATTGTGCCTTCTGTCTTAGTAGCACAAGGGAGCCTCTTGGGTCTCCCTCGAGGTGCATATTGGACACAAGATTTTCTTTAATAGTTCCTAGTTCCTAGTTATTTATTAAGTGTTCTTGGTTGCCTGTTCCTTGTGTGTATAAATATCCAAACCGTGTGTTTTAAACATTGTAAATAAGTTTTCTGGTGAGATTTAATGTTAATAAACAATTTTCATCAGTCACAGGATCACAGGATGTCAGGGGTTGGAAGGAACCCAAAGAGATCATCGAGTCCAATCCCCCTGCTACAATGGGACATACAATCTAGCTCAGGTCAGAGAGCCCATCCAGATGCACCTTGAAAGTCTCCAGAGAAAGATACTCCACAACCCCTCTGGAGAGCCTGCCTCTTACAGTAAAGAAGTTCCCTCTTCTGTTGAGCTGGAACCTCCTGTGCTACAGCTTACATCCATTGCTCCTTGTCCTATCACAGGCAGCAAGTGAGAAGAGCCTGTCTCCCCACTCCTGACAGCCTGAGATGTTTATAAACATTTATTAAATCTCCTCTCAGTTTTCTCCAGACTAAAAAGACACAGTTCCCTCAGCCTCTCCTCATAAGGTTTGTGCTCCAGTCCCCTAATCATCCTCATAGCCCTCTGTTGAACCTTCTCCAGTAGATCCCTGTCCCTCTTAAACTGGGGAGCCCCAAACCGATCAATCTTCATCTGGATATCCAAACTAATATTCATTATTAATTTTGCATAATTCGTAACAAAAAGGTATGTGTTTTGCTTTGTGTTTGGGGGTGACTGTGCCTACAACATCAACAAATACTTGGACAGCTCTGTAATCCTGCCATAGCTCCATTGTTCTTGACTATTTTTGTGAGAGTGAATTAAAGGCTGTGTGCGTTAAATGTTTAAAGGTAGGTCCAAAGTTTGCATTTCTCTCCCTTTAACACTCCCAGTCATATGAGCAAGAGGCATAGTTCTGCTGCTCTGAAATAGCAGAGAATGAACAAAAAGATACCACACAGTCAAAAGGCATAAATATTCAGACAGCACATTTTGGAACAAGCATCTTATGCTCAAAATTGATTCTAAGTACACTGGCCAACTCCAAGTGACCTCTGAGAAAGATAAGGAACAACAACAACAATGAAATAAACAAAGAAAACAAACAAACAAAAAATCGAAATCAACCAACCAAATAAAAAAACCCAACAAAAACAACCAACCAACCCCCCCCCCTCAAAATCCCAAACACTGATTTATGAAGTTTTTCCATGAATTGATATTCTATGTAGTAGCTAAAGGAGAATTACTCTGCCCAAAACGTCTGAAATTCTGTTGGCAACATATTTTGGCATTTCAAAACCATGCAAACAATATATGGATTGTAGGGAAACATATTTATAGCCAAGGTTGTCAGCGATGATCCCAGAACCAAGGGCACCTCAGCTATAAGGTGCTGCCTCTGGAAAACGACACCAATGTTTGCACCAGGCATTTCAGGAAGGACAGAGAATTATCTGGACATTTTTCACAGAGTACAGAAAGCTTGAGAGTGCAAAGGTCTACTCGGATGAGCATCCAGCTGTGAAGAGCTGTGAGTGCTAGACACACAGTTCTTAACCTTTTCTTTACTAAATCTGTAGAGCTTCCTGAGTTTCTAACAGTCCTTTAATAATTTTCCTGGCTTTCCCTTAATCCTCTGCAATTTATCAATTGTGGATTTCAGAACTGGAAGCTACAGGCACACAGAGAGTATTATAGAGGTAGCACAATTTATTTTGACTTAATATTCCAATATTTATCACTCACATTTAGCTTTTTCATGTGCAATTGTATCAACTATTCATTCTTGGTGTAACTTATTGCACCTTTTTAAGGACATGTTCTCTTCAAGACTGCTTGTAGCCTTGAAGGGTGGTTTCTACTTCACCAGGTCAAAATCTGACTTGCCTCAAATGAATGACAAATGTTATATTTATGCCACATTTACCAAACAACTTGCATTTCCCTGCTGAATACTACATCTTCAGCATTCGTTTATGTGTGTCTGTGTATGCTATAAATTCAATCAATAACAGTTTTGTTTCCCCACATGTCATTGATAACGACATTAAATAGTAAAAGGTCATGAACTGATCCTTAAAGACTTCACAAACATCAGTAAGAAAGGCAGTGTTTAATCAATATGAACTCTTGCATTGATTTTGCATCATCTGGCTTCTTAATCAAAATATCATACTGTAGCAAGCCAAACAATTAACAGAAATGTAAGGAGTAAATTGCCCTATTGCTGTTACCACCAAAACTTTTGTTTAAAAGAAAATTTAATATCCATGTGGAAGTTAAAAATGCAGGCTGCCTATTATCATTATCAATCAAGTTTCCCATTTTTTGATAATTACATATTTATTGTAAAATTGCCAGACCACCTAGCTGCTGAGTACTCAGGAGTTCACGTAGAAAACTCAGCATGGCAATGATGTCTAATCAACATTAGTACTTTTGGACAAACAGCATAAGATGTAGATATCAGTTATGTGATACTCACTCAAAGGTATTGCAATTTCCTCCCTCATTCTTCAGTCCTGTGGTGCCTAACATAGAAATAATTATTAAGCTGAACTTGGGAAAAAAAATAAAACAGGTAACAGAACTACTGCAATCAATATAACCAAATTTTTATGTATCTGCTAACTCTAGCAAGAACAAAAAATAGCTAAAAGAAGGTTCAATGTGTAGCCTAACAACATGTGTAAATATCTGAATGAAAAGCGGAAAAAGGATAGTGTCAGGATTTTTCTCGTGGTGCTCAGTGTCAAGACAAGAGGCAGCAGACACAGACTGAAGCATAAGATTCACTCTGAGCATCAGGAAACTCTTTTATTATGAGAGTGACTGAGTATTGGAATAAGGTGCTCAGAAACTTCGTAGAGTCTCCTTCCTTAGAGACATTCAAAAACAATCTAGACACTGTCTTGGGTAACTGTCTCTGGGTGGCCTTGCTAGAACAAGTTCAACCAGATAACCTCCAGAGGTCCCTTCTGACCTCAAGCATTCTGTCATTCTGTAATACACTTAAGGGAGGAAACGTAGACAGTCGTCTTTCATCAGTGACAGCTCTTGCACCTTGGGAAAATGCCACCACTTCTAGGATTGAATATTCTTTAAATTTTGGACCATGACAATGAAGATACTGAAGCAAAATTAAATATTCTTTGACATAGTTCATCTAACCAGAGATGTGGTTAGATGAACCTCAGAGAGTGGAGGGAATTCCTATCTTGTGCTACAACAACCTCTGCATCGTCAGATTTCTTGTTCTCAACTGTCCTCAGCTTTATCCTCTTCCCTCTGGTTGACCTACTAAAGTGGAAGCAATTCTCATCCAACCAAGTTTCTACTAGCTGGTTAATCTATTTTATCTATTACATTTTAAATGAAATCACTTATTTTGTAAGATTGTCCACATGAGAGTTTTCAGGCCTGAGATTGCTTCTATTGTTTAGAATCATTTTGGTCTCCTGTAAAGAATCTATCAAATTGGAAGTATTTCAGAAACAATCTTAAAAATCACAAAGTTTGAAGGAAAAAAGAATACATAATCCTTTGATAAGGGCCATATGAGGATTTAAAGAGACATAAGGCAAGAGAAACAGGTATTAAAAACAAAAATACACTGTGACAGACTAAGATCTCTCACTCTAATGTAGAAAGCCAGATAATGTGACATCATAGCTTTTAAATGACTGAATGATATCAACAGTCCGATGCTAAGTTTTCTATATGTGTAACAAAATGAAAATTAGTTTCTGTACAAATCATAATTGCTGAAATTAGAAATCATAGTATGAAAAACATCAAGAATAGGCAAATGACAAAGTTGTGGATGCAAATAATACGAACTTCCTTCTTAGAAATATGCTGGTCTGTATCTGATAATATAATTTTGCTTGAGCAGAATTAAACAAAATAAACACAGTCTGAGCTACTAAATGTTATGCTCAGTTTGTACATATACAGATTTCTCCATATGGTGAATAATAAAGGAAATCCTGGCAATAATTTCTATATTTCCCTCATAACTGAAAAGTGTATTTTATCACTTTTTATGGTTTGCAGATGACACCAAGCTGTGTGGCACAGTTGACTTGCTGGAGGGCAGGGATGCCATCCAGAGGGACCTGGACAGGCTGGAGAGGTGGGCCCAGGCCAACCTCATGACATTTAACAAGGCCAAGTGTAAGGTCCTGCA
>WAAF01000439.1:163726-192302 GCA_013400475.1 Tricholaema leucomelas
TTCTATGATTCTATTACTGTGGCAAAACTCAGTCTAACTCACCATCCACAGGCAATCTGATCTAAAGCTGTGAACAGGCATTAGGACTCAGTTCTGTGCTGTACTTCATAAAAGAGAGGGAGCAAACAACGTGCAAGCTTCAGACACACCCTTGAATTAGCTAGAGTAACATGATCTTGATTGTTTAAGAAACTACATTTTCTTTCCTTTCACATAGAGACATATTCCTCACAAGATTTCTGTAATGTTTGTGCTTCACAGGGCCTGTGATCTCAGAAATGGCCTCAGAATCAGCATTCCTGGAGGGTCTAGTTCTAGTGTTCACTCTGATGAAACTGGGAAGCTATGTAGTATGGAAGAAGGAGAGATATCACAAAACATGCAAACAACTTTTCAGTTCTTTCTGGTTTTAAGGTAAGTGTTGCAAGCAGTTTAAGTTGTGATACACTTATCTAAAGGACTAGTTGCCACTCACATTTGACATCTTTTGGTTTTGTTTCAATACTGAAATTTGAAAACTGTGTTTAGGATGAGCACTAGTAGGCAACAGATGCATGCTGTTAACACATCATCTCTTCCTGCTGTAAAGGTAGCAATCCTACAAAAGTGCTTACAAAATATAGAGAGAAAATTTAAACAAAACATCAAGGGAAGAAATACAGAATCATAGAATCATAGAATGGTTTAGGTTGGAAAGGACCTCAAGGATCATCCAGTTCCAACCCCCTGCCATAGGCAGGGACACCTCCCACTAGAGCAGGCTGCTCAAGGCCTCATCCAACCTGGCCTTAAACGCCTCCAGGGAAGGAGCATCCACTACGTCCCTGGGCAACATGTTGCCTGCCTCACCACCCTCACTGTAAAGAACCCTTTACTAACAGCTAGTTTGAATCTCCCCTCTTCCAGTTTAAACCCATTACTCCTCATCCTGTCATTACAAGACCTGGTAAAAAGTCCTTCCCTAGCCTTCCTGTAGGTCTTCTTCAGATACTGGAAGGTTAATATAATGTCTTCTTGAAGCTTTCTCTTCTCCAGGCTGAAAAGCCCCAACTTTCATAGCCTGTCCTCATATCAGAGGTGCTCCAGCCTCTGATCATCTCCATGGCTCTCCTCTGGACTTGCTCCAAGAGTTCCATGTCCTTCTTGTGTTGGGGGCTCCAGAACTGCACACAGTACTCCAGGTGGGGTCTCACAATAGCAGAGTAAAAGGGGAGAATCCCCTCCCCTGCCCTACTGGCCATGCTTCTCTTGATGCAGCCCAGGACATGGTTGTATGTCTAGGCTGTGCATGTACACTGCTGGCTCATGTTGAGCTTTACATCAACACAGACTCCCAGGTCCTTTTCCTCAGGGCTGCTCTCAGCCATTCTCCAACCAGCCTTTATTTGTGCTTGGGGTTGCACTGACCCAGATGCACTGACCTTGCACTTGGCCTTGTTGAATTTCATGAGATTGGCCTGCACCCACATCTGCAGCCTGTCCAGGTCCCTCTGGATGGCATCCCTGCCCTCTAGCAAATTGACTGTGCCACACAGCTTGGTGTTATCTGCAAACTTGCTGAGGGTGCACTCGATTTCTCTGTCCATATCACTGACAAAGATGTTAAACACCACTGGCCCCAGCACTGACCCCTGAGGGACGCCACTTGTCATTGGTCTCCAGGGTAGACATTGTGCTGTTGATCATAACTCTCTGTGTGTGATCATCCAGCTAATTTCTCACCCAGAGAGTGCTCCATCCATCAAGTCTGTGTTTTTCCAGTTTGGTGACCAGGATGTCATGTGGGACAGAGTCAAATATATATATATTCAAGAAATATTTGGAATACTTCTAAAATTATTTTTTTACTGGAATTATTCTTCAAAGCATTTCTGCAAATTGCTGAAAATATCCATTGCTACTGGCATTGGTTAATCTTGATCAAATACCTCTTCAGCTGCCCACCAGGAGGCAATGGAAAAGATGTTGCCAGACTTTGCAGACACATATATTAAATATAATAAAGGAAATGGGCAGAACTTGCCATGAAGATATTTTTTTCCACAGGATAATTCAACGCTGAACACTGGAGGGACACTGGAAAATGCCGAACCAAGTTAACTAGGACAAATGAAAGAAATGAAAGAAATAACAGAGAAGAGTGAAGCAGTGTTACTGTAGCATGAGGAAAATGGTTATACTTTGAATGGTGGGGTTGCAGAAAGAAGTATCATCAAAGAAAATAAAAGTAAAAGTAAATTTTAAAATAGGTACAAGATTAAGAGTAGAAAGAAATTTTAGAATCATAGAATCAACCAGGTTGGAAGAGACCTTCAAGATCATCCAGTCCAACCTAGCACCCAGCCCTGTCCAGGCAACTAGACCATGGCATTAAGTGCCTTATCTAATCTTTTCTTGAACACCCCCAGGGACTCCACCACCTCCCTGGGCAGCCCATTCCAATGCCAATCACTCTCTCTGTGAAGAACTTCCTCCTAACATCCAGCCTATACTTCCCCCGGCACAACTTGAGACTGTGTCCCCTTGTTCTGTTGCTGGTTGTCTAGGAGAAGAGACCAACCCCCACCTGGCTACGGCTTCAATCAAAAGAAAAATAAACAAATTTTAATTACTGACAGTCATGACTAACTCAAAGATAAATTAGAACTAATCAAACAATTACAGGGATTTTGTTAAAGATCAGCTCTCAGATCATGTGGAATGTGGCCTGGTCATCATTAAAATGACAGCTACGATGATTGAGTCTTTGCAATAGAACAGAGAGGTTACAAGTTTAGTCACTTGTTCTGACTGGGTTCTTGCTGCAGCTACGAGAATGCTTACAGGCTGTTCTGGTGTTAAGTCCATGTTATGCACTAGTCTGTTAACAATAAACAAACAATGAAAATTGCATATTCCATTTAAATGAAGTTATCAAGCTGAAAAGTAAGCTAAGAAAAGTTTTACTCCTGCTTTTATGTATGACAACGAAAGGCAGCATTTTGTTTACTGACAGATAGAAAGCTGGATTCAAAGAAAGAGGAATATGTTTCAAAATCTCCATTTGCAATTCTTTTTCGATAAAATTGTCTGTAAGGGCCAAAGTCTTGCCCTGCTACTGTCAATGGAACACTTGACCTTTCTTTTAATATGTAAAAGTAAAGTCCTTGCTCTGCAAAATGAGCTTGCTCTAACGCTATTTGAAAAGATTTGGGCAAGTGTAGATTCATGCATTATTTGCATCAGTTATTGTGCAGACTTAGGCATGTTAGAAAATTACAATGCCACTTTGCTTGTTATGTCCTGAGCGATTTATTGTCCATACTACTCAGAGAGGACCAGTAGCAGTTCTTGAACTGTAATATAGTTGTAAATAATGCTAATTAAATATTTACATAGTTGATTCATGGCATTTCTACACACATTTTAGCCCAGACAGCACTCCAAGTGTGTAAAATATCTACTTCAACATAAAATGTTGCTAGATTTTTTTTTCTAACTATGTATTCCAGATGCTGTGCTTCTGACAAGGCAAAGCTATTCTTCACTCCTGTAACAGCAAAACAAATGCACCTGTGGAAAACAGCTCAGATGTTTTGGGAATAGAGATTGCTTGAATTTCCAAGCAAATTTACTGTTAGAAGATTATGTTGGTTCATCAGAATTTTGATCTGTTCAATTTCTTCTTTATTTTTCTAATTTATTTTATTTTCTATAATGAATTGATAACTGAAATTACAGCTGATTCAGAGCTCAATTCTCCTGTCACAATTCCTCTATGGTAGCTGCTGAAAGCTCCATCAGCGTGAAGAAGTTCATGCAGTACCCATATGTCTTTACCATTGTAACCAATTACTGTCTACTGTATGATAAAGGGGAGCTTTTCTTACTTCCTTGCTTCCCTGGTCCTACTGATTCACGAAGCCACGCGTTCAACAAAATACATTCTTCCTCTGTGCAGATCTGTACCTTACTCTAAGCTTAAATCAATAGCTACTTAGCCTCTGCAGTCATGCTAGGATTGGATCCATAACTTCTTCTCTGTTCAGTTTCTGTATGAAATCTCTATTTTAGTGAATCTCTTATCCTTCCTCAGATGAGACATCTCTGTCTCACAGTTAAAAAAATAAATCCTCTTCATATCAACTGCTTCTGAATCTCCGTTGAAGCATCTTCTCTTCTAAAATGTTTCCTTTTGTAAAACTAATTTCTTCTACATGAATGTATATGTTCTTTTTTTTCATGAAGTGTAGGCCTCCTTAAAGACCCAGGGAGAAAAACTATGACATAATATATTCCTTAAATCTATAGTTCATGCTAAAGGTGCTGCAAAAATACATTCAAATCAAACAATATTACCTCCATGTGACTTGGAAGTGTAAGACTGATAAAATGTGTTCCAAAAATCAGTTTAATGGTGTCAAAGAAAAGATAGAACAGTATTAGAATCAGTTCAGACCCCATATGTTTACAGATTCAGGATGTCATTTGGGAACTAATGCTACACAGTGTGCTACTAAACCTAAGCTTAGAATGATGATCCAAGATGTACAAACTGCAAACCTATAAAGCATGGACATTCAGTCCCAAGAAGTTACTTTGGAAAATATCCTGATGCAATAGAACAGTCTCAGCTGCAAATCTGCTCTGAGGAAGATCAACTCTAAGGAGCTGCCAGTGTGCTCCATTTATACCCTGTGATGGTTTGAATGAGAACAAAACAGGTCAAACCAAACCAGTAGATTAACCTGGCTATTTTCCCAACAAGGAAAAAAAAACTTGGGATTGAGACCAAAAAAAAAGTGAGGAAAAAAGAGTTAACTGGTCAAAAATCAGATAAACATGGTACAAAACGCATAATTATTTTAGCCTATTTGCAGGAAAAGCACAGTGCAAAGCAGCAGCAAGCAGAAGCAAGCAAGCCAAAAGCCCAAGCCAAAAGACTATTCCTACATCCCTCCTTGTTCCATTGCCATTCCAGGAGAAAAGACAACACCCAAAGAACCTTTAAGTCAGAAGCAGCAACTGGAACAGGAAACCTCCCATGTAGCAATCAACTTCAAGCCCCATAATACTTTGCTCTCCAGTTAGTACTTTCATTTTTGAAGCTGGCATAACTGCAGCATGCCATGAATGACAGCAGCAGCTTCAATTCAATCCAGGACATATCCAAAAAGGGCTTATGGTCATTTAGAGTTCTCATTGGTTGAGAGGATCTCCAATATAAGTTTATTGTTTAAAGTGATCTTTGGTAGACTGATATCTGGGGTATGTGATTGAGGCTCTGAAAATAAGACCTGCACTTCCCATCAAACTAGCTGCCACATTCCCTGTAGTGCACTATTAGACCCACCAAGGGAGTGTGGAGAGCACTTGCCACAATAAACCAACACTGATTTGAATTCTTTTGTTTCTTTTAAGGTGACCTCTGAATCAAAGATTATAAGAATGAACATTAATGGGTCTGATGAAATTCATTCCCTTTGTACTAGGACTCAGACAGTTCTGGTGTCCCATGTTTTGAATGTCTTTATTTTTTGATTATGAGCCAGCAGTATGCACTTGTGGCCAGGAGAGCAAATGCCATTCTGGGGTGTATTAAAAGAGGTGTGGCTAGTAGGTCGAGAGAGGTTCTCCCCCCACTCTACTCTGCCCTGGTGAGGCCACATCTGGAATACTGTGTTCAATTCAGGACCCCCAGATCAAGAGGGAATTATGACTGCTTGAGAGAATCCAGCACAGATTCACAAAGATGGTTAAGGAAATAGGACATCTCTCTTATGAGGAGAGACTGAGGCACCTGGGGCTATTTAGCTTGGAGAAGAGGGGAATGAGAAATGACCTCATTCATGTTTATAAATAGGTAGTGTGTCAGTGCCAGAAGGACGAAGCCAGGCTTTTCTTGGTGATGCCAAATGACAGGACAAGGGGCAATGGGTGGAAGTTGAGGCATAGGGGGTTTCATGTAAATATGAAGAGGAATTTTTTCACTGTGAGGATGACAGAACACTGGAACAGGCTGCCCAGGAGGGTTGTGGAGTCTCCCTCTCTGAAGATATTCAAAATCCACATGAGTTTTGTGATCTGATATAGGTGATACTGCTCTGGCAGAGGGTTTGGACTGGATGATCTTTTGAGGTCCCTTCCAGCCCCTGACATTCTATGATTCTGTGATTCTTGTGAACTCAATCTACCTGAAACATGGGGACAAGAAATTTGTTGTAGGTATGGCACCATATACTAAGCCTATACAATATCACTATTGTCATGGCATGATTAAGGAAAACTTGCCCACTACTGAAGACCTTTCACTTTCTCTTTAAGAGCTGAAATTATAGATCTTCAAAAAAAAAAAAAAAAAAAAAAGAGGAAAGAAGAGAGGGAGGAAATAGAAAACACTGTAAGCATACTGTGGGTTCAGAGAGAAGTACCAAAACCACTTCTGTCCTGTGTTTTAGTTGTCTTCAGTTAAAGATGCATAAAAGTGGGCCTTAAGTCATCAGAAACCAAAATCCAGTGAGAATGGATACAAAAAATGTGAGTAAAGAACAAGATACTATCTAGCATTAGAATCACAGAAACATTCAGGTAGGAAAAGACTGTTTCAAATGCCAAGATTTCTGCATTTCCTTACTAAGAAGATCGACTGCAAGTTCCTTGATGTCTTTCCCATCCAGCTGGTAGGAGTTTCCAAGGTTGTTAGTTACTTTCTCATGCCTACCATGCACAGCAAACTGCTAATTCTATAATTTTCCTTTTCTTCCACTGCATGATTCAATCAAGACATACAGTGAGGAATTTTAGAGATTAATTACCTCACTGAAGGACAGTATGAACTTATGAATACCTTAACAAGTCCCTCCTCCCCCCACTCATTTCTCTCCCTGAAAAATATAATAAAATCTTTTAATCACTTAGGTAGAGAGAGACGCGAAGAGGAAAAGTTTTACTGAAAGCATCTACATAATGTCGATTATTCTAGGAGAATAAGGCTTGTGAAATAGATGCCAGATACTTATACCCAAAGTATTCATCTTAATAGAAAGTAGGTCATGGCTAATGTATTAATTGAGGGCTTCAGAATAATCATTTTAAGGTGGTGTGACAGTCTAAGAAATTAAAACATATAAAATCTGAGCAGTTGTACAAATCCACTTTTAACTAAATGAGTTTCAATAAGCTGCTTGTAGTTAATATTTTATTTAAAGGTTAAGCATTCTCAGTATCTACTATAAGTTCTCTAAGAATAAAACAGCTGCATACAGAACAGTTGGGGGGGAGATTTGTATTTCTGACTGTCAAAAGATAACCTAAGTATGCATTCTTTTCCTGCATATACACAGGAGGACAGCTGTTATTATTTCAACTTTCAAAAGCTTGTCTAAATCAGTGTGCTTTTAAAAAAGGCTTATAACATCCATATGAAAAGGAAGATTTTCCTAAGTGTAATTAGTAAAGAGAGGGAATGCCGATTTAAAGTCTGAAGGCACTGATTCACTGAACAAACTGAGCAAAAAAACTGAACCAACATCTTGCAAAAATGAGTCTATTGAGACTCTCTGATCTTTATTCCTAAATTTTAAGTGTTTTCAGGTAACATTTTTCACAGCAGTAAAGTAATCATCATGTGTTTTAATATAGAGCATCTGTGAAAAGTAATTACAATGATTTCCAGGGAAAAGAATAAAAATCTCCCAATTAGACAACAAGATTCTTCATCTCTCTTTTAGATATTTCTAACCTGTTTCCCTGTGTTCAGGAGAATTCTGTTAGCATGAACATATGTCAGCAAAATAATTTATTGTTACAATTGTTGAGAACAAACAACATTCAGAGACCTGTCCTTTGTTCACGAAAACTCAGGAGTGCATGGATATTATGTTGAAGTGCTATTTTTTTATGCCTGATTAATGAGCCTTTATAGAGTATCTTCATTTGACAATTATCAAATTGATCATCTTTTGGATGCTTTTGCAAACTGCCCCCAGCATGCTGGATGTATTTTCTCTTAACAATGACTGGGATATAATTCACTATTAACTTGTTAACACGGCTCTGGTTTGTTTCATGAATCATTCTTCATTAGAAGAGTACATATGTGTGCTCTGGTTTTGTACCACTTCAAAGCTCAGCTATCAACAAATTCATGGTCAATTAAGTTAAGTAGATGAATAACACTTGGAAAACTATGTAAGTTTTTCACCTTCTTAAATTTTGTATTTGCATTAAATTAGAACCTTATGAATCAATTTTGATGCACTGAGTTAGTTTTAGTTCTACAATTCTTTCATTTAGTAGAAAAAGATATGTTTCTTTTCACTTGGATGCAAAAAAAACCCCACCTAATCTTTTTTCTGAAGAAACTAAAATCTCTTAATGAGAGTTACAGTTAGTACACATTCCTCTGGGACTTGGAGAAGCAAAGGACTGAAGAGTCTTTGCATTGTAAAGCTTATACTCATAACTTTGGTCCTTCAAGCTCGTGTTGTTTGCCTTTCCCTCCAAGGGTATAGTCTTTTTTTTCTAGTGAAAATATAGAAGACATGAAAATTAAGAAAAATATCAAATCTCTTCTTCCTTAGCAATGTTGTCTTCTGAAAGATTAAGCAGAAGAAAATAATCTTCCATGTCATTTATCTGTACTTGTGCCTTTTGGTTATCTTGGCTCATACAGAACAAGTGTACGGTTTTCCAGTATGCATAGGTGAAGTTGGTGGTGTGTATTTCACAGCAAGTGTACTTCTAGAACTGGAAACTGTTGCACAGACGAACAAATGCTGTACTCAGGGGAGAGCTTGCTGTCCAAGACATCTGTTTAGCAACAGATATACATGTACACTGATCAGTTAAGAGATTCTTAAGCCACACAAAGGGCAACAGATGATACAGAAAGTAAACAACCTGGCTAACAAAACGACATATGCCAAACTAATCATAGGATGCATCTGGTTGGAAGGGGCTGTCAAAGGTCATCTTGTCCAACCCCTCTGCAATAAGCAGGAACATCTTTAACTAGATCAGATTGCTCAGAGCCACATGAAGCCTGACCTTGAATGTCTCCAGGGATGAGACCCTATCTCCCTGGGAAACTTGTCCCAGTATTTCACTACCCTCATTCTAAAGAATGTCCAACTTGAATCTACCCTGCTGCAGTTTAAAACCATAGTCCCTCGTTCTGTCACTACACACCTTTCTAAATAATTACTCCCCAACTTTTTTGTAGGTCTTTTTCAACTACTGAAATGCTGCTATAAAGTCTCCCCAGAGCTTTTTTTTCTTCAGGCTGAACATTCCCAACTCAGCTTATCCTCATAGGAAAAGTGTTCCAGCCCTCTGGTCATATTTGTGGCCCTCTGGACCTGCTCCAGTGGGTCCATGTCCTTCCTGTATTGAGGACCTCAAAGCTGGTCAGAGTTTTTCTCTTTTAAATTCAGCAATGCACATTCTCAAGGGAATATTTGGCCAGGTTGAAATTAGTATCTTTTAAAAGTGTGCCACAGTCAACTGTGATCTAACTTTATGAGTCTTTAGATAGCTTTTCCTGCAAAAATTGTAGTTTCTGGAATAAATGTCAGAGAGATTTTGCCTGAAGAGGGAGAAGGTTAACATACATCCTGTCAACTCTATTCAAGTGAAAAATGGTAATGTTCTTTTCCTTTAAGCCTTGCTCTTCACTACCCACATATTTTGCTCTTCTGAAACAGTCTTCAAGAGACCTTTTCTGTTCAAGCTATCTGCATTCCTGTATGGAAACTTGGATTAGTTGTTGGATTGCTAATACAGACTAATTCAAATTTAGAAAACAAAACTGAAAACAAATATACTGGGGAAAAAAAATCATAGCCACAGTGTTTGAGCTGAACTTGAAATATGCCAAACTAGTTTGGACAAAATTCTAGAGAACATACACTCTCTTTAGGAGGCCTTTAATTAGGAACTATTCCTTTTTTTATTTTAGTAGATCAAAATCCTGAAGGAATTTAATAGTCTCTGTAAACATCTGTGCTAGTTTGAGCCTAGCTGGGATATTTTAGTGAGAAGAAATAGATTATAGGCTGTGAAAAAGAAACAATGGTGATGTCTGCATCACTCATAGGCTTGCTGAGAGGTATAAAAACAAGAACACAAACATAGATAGCAGAGTTGCTCTCTGGCTCTGGCTGCATGCAATTCTCTCTCTAACTTGCTGTCTAACTAATCCATCTGCTTCCTAACCCCCCTGGCTGATTCTCCAAACTCACCTTGAACATAAGGCAGAGTCTGGCATNTGGGGGATGGGTAATACCTAAACCATCACAACATCCATTGCCTAACTATAGGAATCATTATAAACCTACATTCCTTAGAAGACCTTAACTTCCATTTTTCAACTACTACGTAGAACAAGACTGCAAAGACCATGACTTAAGTATGATGTTGTATGGAAAAGTAGGGCAGAAATGTCACCTCAGAAACTCAGACAAGAATTATGTTGTGAATTAGTTCAAAATTAAATGGCTTGATTTTGCATCACAACAGAATTTGGGCAATTTGAATGGTACTCATGAGTACGATTCAGGCAGTGTCATGAGATGCTCTGTCATATCACACAGCTTTTTCAAAGAACAGGACAAATTGCAATCTTACAAAATAAATAATGTGCTAATATAGCTTGGACACTAAGAGAGAACACTGCTAGCCCATTATCTTCCATGAGTGGTCAAGATACTAATTAAAGCCAAACTATTACTGAAGCAAAAGATGTTTAAGCATTTAATTAGACCAGTACAAGTTGTAGAAAACCTCTCATTTTCCTTATATGCATATATGTGTGTGTGTATATATCTATCATAGAATTAACCTGGTTGGAAGAGATCTCCAAGATCATCCAGACCAACCTATCACTCAGCCCAGTCCAAGCAACTAGACCGTGGCACTAAGTGCCCCATCCAGTCTTTTCTTGAGCATCTCCAGGGATGGTGATGCCACCATCTCCCTGGGCAACCCATTCCAATGGCAAATCACTCTTTCTGTGAGATATATATATAGATATATATATATATATATATAATGGAAGCAATACTTCTTTCATGAAAAAAAAAGGTACTTTAGAGGCTATTGCATTGTGCCTTAGTGAAGATTGCATGGCTACAAGAAGAAATGTATACAGTTAACAAACCAGATTTTTTGCTGTTGTTAAAAAGACACCGAAAGAGTCATAAAAAAATAAGACTCCTTAAGGAAATATGAGGATTCAAAGTGTAAATTTTAATAATGTAGATGCTAGTTACTTATCAGAGTTGTAAAAAAAAAAAAAAATGATGTTGTATATCAATTTCTGCACACATTTTGAGAAGATCTGATTTTAAAGTAGTCAGAATAAAGTCCTTGCATTTACCACCATCTATGCTTGCAGGTTGGTGATGGCAATTTGGGGGTGACTGCATATGCTTTCAAGACTGGGAGCTTTGGAAAATGTGACACAAAGGTTAATGGAGCTATCACCTTGTTTACTTCATCCCACCATCTTTGTATACCCTAGTACAGGGTTCGGTGAAGAACTGTACAATTGCAGAAAAAGGAAGACATAAGCAAAAGCAAGCTTTAGGTACACAGAAATGGTCATCCAACTGTACTTTCTTCTCCTAAACAAATGTCCAGTTTTTCTCTGACTGTCTCAGGAAGAATTAACTATCTTTCAGCTAAATGTCTCTAATCATAGTCAATTATTAACACAAATTATGAGCAGAGTCATTATTCTCATAGCACTGTGCCCTGCATGTCAACAAAAGCTAAGGAGCTTTTAAAAAGCATGTCTTTTTGATTGCATCTAAATCAGAAAATTAGTAGAAGCCATAAGATGTCTTATTAAAAACATCTAAAACAATGAAGGAATTATATAATGGGAAGTGTTCTTGCATGGGATTCTGAGGGAAGGAAGTAAACTTCAGGTACTTCAGAGTGATTCAAGGGAAATACCTCATATTTCTGTGATCTCTAGGGCAAAGCACAAACAATTAATTTAAAGAATGTTTGCCAATGGCAGAAAAAGCAGATGATGGATGTTTATATAACCAGCTCAAGGAGATCTTTCATCTTGGATAGGGCATCTGACAATTTAAAATACAAATTCAAGGCTTACGTTAAAACCTACCAGATTTGATTGGCTTGCTGCCTTCAGACAAAACCCATAATTCTTCCATGTCTATAGAAGCTGCTGGGTCCAGCCTAGGACACTCTGTCAGGTACCACTATCACCATTTCAGCTCCTGCCTCCTCGTACATATTATGGTAAGAAAATCCAGCCTTTACAATGTTCAAGATCTAAAAGGGATAAGATTTTAAGATAGCTTCAATGACAGCACTACAAGGAAGTGAAAGACTCCTGCAGAGAGTCTCACAAGCTACCAATGCTTTCTGTACTCCGTGGTGCCATTTCTCACACCCACAAATTGTAGCTGTTGCTACTACCTCATCTACTGTTCTGTGAGCCTAGCAGCTTTTACTCTGGATTTGCCATTAAAAATGATGGATAAGCCCCTGTCTCACATCCCTCATGAGGATATCCATTTGAGAGAAGGATACAACTGACACAGTTGTGTCATGAGGAGACAGGATCTTTGAAGAGGATCTTTGAAGAATAGTCAGCCAAAGAGCAAAACAACTGGACCTCTGGATGTAGAAAGACTTATCAATGCAGTGATATTGGGCACTATACTGGATAGAAGTAAACAGCATTTGTGTTAACCCATACAGCAGATTTGACTGCTGTCCCATCTCTAAACAGTTTATTACTCAACAAGGAGCTTCAAACCAGTTTACAGTTAAAATACTAAAATATAAAAAGTAAATAGGAAGCAATTTTGAAGTTAAACTCTGCTGCAGTACCTCCACAAACTGGCGATTAATTTGCATCACAGTGCTCATACGGCTTTAAATTATAAGTAAGTCTTGCACTAAACTTTTCTATACTAATCATGATCTATTTTGCATTTGAAAACAGTAAGGATTTGATGAGAAAGATCCCAGAGCATCTTTCATATGAATTTTAACTTCATGCTTTAATTCTGACGGTGTTTGTTTGTCTGCTATCTCTGTTACCATACGAGCAATAACACTAGAAGCATGCTTCTTATAAAAGCAACAATGTAAACCACTGAAGCTTCAAGAACTTCATTTTGTCAAAAAGTATTATATTACCGTTATTAAATTTCATTTAAAGAGTAACATCTGTGATTACCATAATGTCACATAATAAGGGTCAGAAAATAATCACTATCACTTCTTGATGATACAGCAGTTAAAATAGTTATTCTTTTCTTCCCTTTCCCCCCCACAGTTTCTATCAACACTACTATACTTTATAATGGCTGGCTAACTGATAGGGAAGAAACTTGTGCCATCTTGTATCCCCTTTTTTGGTCACTGTGTGTCAGGAGAGATAGAAAAATAACCTATAAACCAGTAGAAATACTTGGTAGTTATGCCTACAATAAATTAATTTAAATTAATGAGTCACTTCCATCATTCCTTAGAATCTATGTGTCTGTTAGCAGGACCATAGCTAAATTAGATCAAACTCATCTGCAAGAGTGGGTGTAGAGAACAACATCCTGATTATCAGGCTTGCAGGAACTCAGCCCTGTCTGTGACTACATGGGGGTGTGCAGCTGGAGGGTAACAAAGCAGATCTGGATACCAACCCTCTGTTGAGCACAGGATGATTAGAATAAGGATTTTTGATAGCAAATATATTTTCATTGTTGATAGAATACTTTGTACCACATCTACAAATTCTTGTTTATAAGTAGCTTTATTTTTAATGACTAATACGGAAAACTATTGAAATGTTTGTTATTTAAATATCTTTTCTTTTAATATATTTTAGTATGTTTAATATAAATATGCAAACCCTACATAGAGCAAATCTATCTGAACTTCAACTTTTCTACTGACTAATGAATATTCATGAGCTAAGAACCTTATTGGAGAAAAGCATGGGATCCCAGTTTAAAGACTTCAAGTGACTACCATGGCCCTATGAATTTGTCCAGTTATTTCTTATCTTCACTGTTAATAACTCACGTTCCTTTTCCAGTCTTAATTTATATAGGTTAGAATTTTACCCACTGAACTTTGTACTTTTTTGGTCTGCTTAGTTCAAGTATCCAGTTCTATTAGACATCTTTCCAAATACCTACGTATCTACTAAATTTTTAATCTTCTTTTGGATAAGCTAACAGCACAATAAATGTTAAAACCAGACATAGATTGGCTTAAGGCAGATATAAGACCACATTTACATCTCCTACTAGCTCTACCTCTGTAAATCTTCCTAACCAGATGAAATGGTCCAGATTAATATAGTGCTTCCATTTAGACATTACCTAGATGTGTGCAGTTCAGAATAATTTAATGTATCGAATGTATTTAGTCTAAAATGCTGTATAATTTAAATCGATTGTTTCAGTACCTCTGAAGTTGTCTTCAAAAGTTTTTGAAGTTAAACTAACTTAAAACAAATTTTATCTCATTTACTGTCGTTTTATCAGTAGTGATGCCTGGCAACCAGTTATCTCTTGACTGATGATAGTAAGACACCATAGGAAGCCAACGTGACATCAGTGATACATTCTGTGATTCTGTGATACAATCAGCGTAGAAGACACAGAGATAGGTGGGGTTTAAGCATAGGTTGCAATTCTGGGATATGATCTATCTTGCTCATGACAGTTAGATATCAAAAATCCTGCATGACTGCTTTTCAAAGCACAGCCTTCTCTTATTTTGTGTTTTCCCTGACTATTCAACACCTCTACAGAAGCAGAATGCTATGTTAGTAGGTAATATTAAGTAATAAATATGAAGATATGCATCTTAACTTTAGGAGACAAGCAACAACTTGCCTTTTCCTCACTGTCCACAGATGATTTTCTTGGCTCTATAGGAGCCACAAATTTTCTGAGGAACAAGGAGGATTTTCATCTCCCCATAAGCACCTAAAAACTGAAATTCTGAGGAACCAAAGTACACTGAGAATTAATCTTGTGGTTGAAACACATCTGAGTCATAGATAATGAGACTGTATTTAAAGTGCTGAGAGCAGATATAGGCAAAACAGTTAAAAAGCATGTAGGCTACCACAATTACTGGTCTTTAAATGAGGTCTTCCTAGAGTATGTCATATAGGTGTTTGGCATAGGAAATACATGTATATGTATTTCAGTTTGATAGAAAAAGTTGAACCCCTCTGTTCAAAAGGAAACCTATTGTGTTTTTCTTACTAAAGGTTTTTTTTCTTAAGCATTGTCTTCTGTTTGTTTATTCTGATTCCATAATCTCTCCTTCATTATATTTTGTTAGAGGGGAGGACATAGAAGGACAGTTATTATTCATTATCATATGATTAATAGCAGCAGTTCACAGGATGGAAAAAAAAAAGAGATGAAAAAAGTTGGGGCAATGATTGCCAGATCCTGGCCACGAGTTAGCTGGTCTGTACTGGACTCTTCTGAGAAGCTTTGTCAAGAGATACTGCGTCATGAATTATTCATTTTATCAGCTCTATTAATTCCATTACAAGAGCAACACATCCCTAGGGACTAAGACTCAATTCTCTTTCTGTCTACTAGCATCGCAAGGAAATCTAAAGGAGACACTGAAAATGGCCTTACCATTCATCACATTTTGTTTGGCACATTTGGAAGAGCACATTATTTATACATGAAGTTTAAATATGCATTTATTTGTCACAGGCAAGGACGAAATGATTAATATGACTTCTGAAAACAAGGGGAGGGAAAAAGCTTACAAAGGAAACAACTAAGCTAGAATTGCAAAATTATAATCAACTTCTCAGTTACATGACCAAATGATAGAACACTGAGTGATTTTACCGCATAACTGAAGAGCTGCTGGTGGTTTTGAACCACAGCCTCTGCAGATGCAACAGCGATAATGACTTGAGACCTACAGGATAAGAAGCTTCAAGAACTATAACCACATAGATGTTTCTACTTCTTACATTAGTAACAAAACACTTCCTTTTTTTCCATTCCAGTGTATTTTAAACAAATAAATGTTGTAGTCAACACCGCCTGCGGTTTGCAAGGCAGGAAGACACCTGTTTTAATGATCTGAAGGAAAAAAAAGAGCAGCTAATGATATCATAACAAATAAGGATGAGGCATCATTTATACAATTAGTCTTAAATGAAGTAACCATTTCCTTTAGGTACGTGTTGAACACAGTATAGAACAAGAGGAAATTACTTGGATGAGGCTGAAGGTGAGAAGTATTAGTCTGCATATTTTCAGAGTAGGAAAGGGAATGTTTATAGTTCAGATTCATTTTTGTAGTATCTGTTATGGAAAAAAAGGCCAATTAAGTGCAGTTGCAGGCAAGAACCTGCAAGAAGGTATGGAGAAGCACTGGGAGAAACAGTTAAGTGTGACTGTACTGCTGAAGGAGGCCAACTCAAGACTGTCACTCACCATGCAGCAGAAGGCTTATCAGTAAGAGGAGAGAGATGACATGGTGTGAGCTGCATGGCAGTGTTCACTGCAGAGTTTGTGCTTAGGCCACTGGAAACAAACTTGTTCCTTCTGCATGAAGCATTGTGGGTGAATACTGCTGCTCACCCTACACCAGTAACAATTCCATACCACTTTAGGGTACTCTGGGCACATGTTCCATGTTAAAAAAGAAAATAGAAGTCACTGATCATTAATTATATCTGAGTTACATTTAGAATAGAATAGAATGGAATGGAATGGAATAGAATAGAATAGAATAGAATAGAATAGAATCAACCAGGTTGGAAGAGACCTCCAAGATCATCCAGCCCAACCTAGCACCCAGCCCTATCCTGTCAATTAGACCATGGCACTAAGTGCCTCATCCAGTCTTCTCTTTAACACCTATGGTTTATATCTAACAGATACTATGTCTCTCTCTATACAAAACAAGTCCCCTTTCATGAGATAAAGCTGGCAATGTAGACCTCAGGTGTTAGTTGGAATAGTAACAATGTGTTTTAAAACTTTGTTATTCTGCCCCTGTACTCAACACTGGTCAGGCCACACCTTGAGTACTGTGTCCCGTTCTGGGCTCCTCAACTCAAGAGAGATGTTGAGGTGCTGGAACGTGTCCAGAGAAGGACAACAAGGCTGGTGAGAGGCCTGGAACACAAACCCTGTGAGGAGAGGCTGAGGGAGCTGGGGTTGTTTAGCCTGGAGAAGAGGAGGCTCAGGGATGACCTCATTGCTGTCTACAACTACCTGAAGGGAGGTTGCAGCCAGGTGGGGGTTGGTCTCTTCTCNTATTCTATTCTGCTTTATTCCAGCACAAGGACATGACTTTAAGAATAAAAATTTAATACACTGATTTAAGAAAAAACAAGTAGCAAAGTAAAGTGCTGTACTGAGTTCAGTTGCCTAGGAGCAGCAGGGTGGGCTGCAGGGTAGCCTCTGTGAAAAGAGGTCAGAGTTGCCCTGTGTTGGACACAGTTGGGTCCAACTATTTCAAATTGACCTGACACAGGGCATGACTAAGCCCATGTCTTGGTGACTGAGTATTCCCTTTGTTCATCCCACGAGGCTTGGCATGCTGAGGGAAAAGTGACTGTTATTTCACCGGTGCCCTACCACATATGTGTAAAACAGGGAAATTTGGATGCTGAATTATAATCACCAAGACTCAGGACTTCAGAAGAGTTGTGACAAACTGTCAGTGGTGAGAATACAAATTTGGACCTTGGACACCTAGACTCTTCTTAAATTCTTCCTAAGGCTGTGGAGAACAATGGCAGACATGAAATATGTAATGAGTGACAAGATTCCCTTAGCTATATTAAGGATTTACAATGCTACCTGCCTTAATTTGTTCTCTGAACTATTGATTCCCTGAAGTTAAAATATCTTGCCCTTTGAGTAGTATTGCTGTAAGAGGAAATCTCTCAGAACAGATCTTTCTGCAGTCCCTCTGAGAATCTGAGCTATGGAAATATTCAGCAAATTTGGCCAGAATAAGGCAATGTTATTGAATCTTTCTCCCTACATAACTGTACTCCTGTGGCAATAACATAAAAAATAAGTAAGAAAAGGGAAATTAAGTTTTCAGTGGGCTATCATTGTGATATGGAGAACACTTCTGCAGAAAAATCTTTCCTGCCTCTTTAGTCCTCATGTATTTCTACCATCAGTTAGATGCATAATTCAAAAATATGGCTGTACATACAGTTAATTCTCAAAACTGCTGAGAATTACAAGCATAAAGAGCACAGAACCATAATCATAAAATCCAAGTAAAATGAAGCGTTTCCTCGACATAGTAACTTGTCTAAATATAATTCATTCAGTATAGTTCATCAACTTTAACTATACCTACTTGTTCACATTATGAAGGTTAAATACAAGAATGGATTTGAACTCCTAGCACCTATATATTTCTGGATACTAATCCTGTATATCAATGGCTCATGTAGTGAACAAAAATAAACACTTCACTAACTTGATAGTCTGTGGAAGAGACAGGCTGGAAAAGAAGCAAATAATTAGTGACACACCATATAAGAGAGACTTGGAAGAAGGTCAAGAAATCACACCGTGAGAAAGTTCAAACACACATTTATCACAGGAGCTCTCTCTAGGTTATCATGGTTGCATTATTTTATTAGTGTTGTTAAGGGAAGTAATATGCCATGATTAAGCAAAGCATGGGGACATATTGTCGTTTCACTGCCTGGGAATTCACTTGAAAGCCTTAAATGCAGGAAGTCAGAGAGGAGCAGTTTTTGGTATATTCTTCAAACATCAGACAGCTCAGCATAGCATCAACATATAGTTGGACAGAGATCAGACATTTTAGGGTAGCCCTGGGGGACGATCTTTGTCATTTGTTGCAATAGCAGTTTGCTAGAACAGTCAATAGAACATTTATTTTTAATAGCACTGCTAGGTTCTGAAATTATACTCAGCAGGCTGGGTGATTCTGCAGAGATTTCAAACACAATATTGCAAATTGTGCAATAAAGCACGTTACTTTAGTCCTTGTATTATGGACAGAGAGGCTTCTCAGATAAACCAGAAACTGCTGCAGACTTTCTACCAGCTGTGTTGATGAGGCCAGCATAAGCCTGTTTTGTGGCTTTAGCAACACTTTTCTTGGAGGGTGTTAGTAAATATAACAGACATAACTCAGGCTATAGCATAACATATTTGTGGTCTAAAAACAACTGAGGAAAAGGCTCATTAAATAAGTTATGACCTTGATCTCGTTCATGCTTCTGAGCATACTTAGCTCATGAATATGAATAATCCTCCAGACCACAGAAGCATTATTCATAGTGTTAGCAAGTATTGGAATGAAGGATTCAGTCCTAGTAGTAATGATTATCAATTATGTTATTGTGTCTGATATTTATTATCACATTTAGCAGTGTATATTAATACATAAGTGAAATAAATCTACCAAAAAAAATTATTTCCCTGATTACAAATTTGTTAATTTTGTAACAGGAGATAGAGAAACCCTTGGGAATAATCATGTAAAGATTTTCTTTGGCATATGTGTAGGCACATTATTTTCAATAACAAGGCAACAAAAAAAATCTACCCTTGTAAACCATTCACTAATTTGGTTTAAAATACTTGTAAAATATTTAATAAGGGAGAGCAACTGTCAGTTGTTAGGTATTTCATCATCAAGTTCAGTTGTCATTGAAGTTTGGTTGTCCTTTTCATTGTACTGCAAAGGTAACTGCTGATGTTATAACTGGGAACATTGCAATTGAAGGTTGGTAAAAGTTATTTGAGCAATGCTATAGAAATGATTTTGGATACAGTGTACAAATGTGTATGGATATTTTAGGGTCACAAATGGTACATTGTGGGTTGTTGTTTGCTTGTTTTATGAAGAGAAGCAGTTATTATTTTCTTTATGAGGATTCTAAGATAGGCCATTTCTTTTTGTTCTTGTTCTTGTAGAAGCATGTATGCTTAATGCAGTTTACAAACTTGCTCTGGACTTGCTTCATAACAAAATATATTATGCTTATGACTGATTCCTGAAGTTCAGTTACACACTACTCCTCATCGTAGCATCAATGAGACTAAACACATAGACTAATAGATAGATGAAGATAGACTAATCTCAGTGAAAGGTGGGAATTTCATAGTCAAATTTGCACAATGGAGAAAAATAAATTGGATATTATTTTCCCTGCAAATGAATATTATTTTTTATATACATTCTGTAATGATCCAGAGTAATTACATATCAGTATCACTGCAGATCATCATTACAGAATGATCCTGAGGACTACAGAAGCTGCCGTATTGTACAATACACTAAATCTCTCACTATTTATATCTTCACAGAATCACAGGAACATCCAGGTTGGAAAAGACCCCCAGGACCACCAAGTCCAACCTATAACCCTTAAACCATATCCCTAAGCACCATGTCCAAATGACCCTTAAACAGGGTTGGTGACTCAATCACCTCTCTGGGCAGCTCATTCCAGTGCCTGACCACTCTCTCTGTGAAAAACTTTTTCCTGATGTCCAATCTAAACCTACCCATCCTCAGCTTGAGGCCGCTCCCCCTTGTTCTGTCTCCACTGACCTGTGAGAAAAGACCAGCACCAGCTGGCCAAGTGGATGCAAGAGATGCTGTTTGTATTATTTCTGCAGTATAGCTAACTCTGTGTTAGCAGCATTTAATAATTTGTTGTACACAGAGCAGTGTGCTTCATGGTCTGATATCTCTTCTTATAGGCTCTAGATTGAAATGCAATCATGAGGTCAGCTTGTTGAAGGGAAGCGGTGTCTGTCTCAGTTCTAATTTAAATTCCCCCCAGGGACTCAAATATGTTTGATAGACCCAATTAACAATTGAGAGAGTGCCCTTCCCTCTTCTCCCTTCTTTCCCCAAAAGAAAGGAATTAGATGTAGAGAGAGGAACATAAATAAATCTCACTCGATTTGGTAGTTAAGAAGAAAAGTTTAACAATAAATTAAAAAGGTATCTGAGGTAGGGAAGTTACAAAGGTATAGGGAAGGGGAAACAAAGACAAAATGTGTAAATACAGCCGGATTTTGATGGTAATGGCTTTGTCCACCTTGTGGGTGATGGCCACGTGGTAAAGCAAAGAGAACCAGGAACAGGATGGTGATGCTGGTAAGCAGGGAGGCAGGGAGCACAGAGAGAGAGAGAACAAGAAGTCCCCTGCTTTTATGGATCTTTAGAGAGGAAGGGGAAGCGGGCTAACCTTCACCTAGTAGTGTTCAGACCCACCCCTGGGGAGGTGTCAAGACCACCTAGGGTCAGGTTCAAGGTCACTCCCCCTGGAAGGTTTACCCTGTACAATGTCTTAAGGGTAGCACATGCTGTTGCCTTTCTGACAGAACTAATTCTGGAAACGCAAGTTTGGTATGCCGAACTTTCACCAACGGATGACACGCTGCTTCCCTCACCAGGAGCTGGCAGGTGTATCAACTAATTCTAAGACTACTCATACATCATCTGCATCTGAGAGACTCTTTTAAGCTGCCTTTATAGGCAATGGGAGTAAAACAGTCCCTTCGGAAAGCTTCATCCTAAAACATGTGATACGAGGTAGATGAAACCCAATATTTAATCCTAGAAACATATGATACAAGATGGAAGAACTGCATGCAAAGCATATCTACCTCCCTTCATTGACCATACAAGAATCTAGGTGATCAATTCATAACGGCATAGTGGATCATTAAATAAGGATGAATTGAAGCCCCATTTTATGAGTCAATTTTTCCAATCAAAAGCCCTAGTTTAATGGAAAATTTTATTGTTTAGATTTAATTCTATTCAATCCTGTTCATGCTGGAAAAAATGAAAGATCCCATAAATTATAAGAAATAGATGCATCATTTCAAAGGGAACAGAGAACATGATTCTGTGTATTCAAAATATGCTTCATTTCTATGACAGCAAAAATCAAAAGCAATGAATAGCCCTTTAGACCCAGTGTATTCTGCCCTCCTCTGAATTTTAGCTTAGTTTCATGATTTTTTATTCCCTCAGTTTCCACAAATGTTCCAGGAAGTCCTAACAGTGTCATGCCTCCTCCAGTTTTTCCTAGCCAGTCTATTATCTTACAGCAAATCAGGGGCAGACTAAGCCAGCTGAAAGAAGGGAGAAAAGACTATCTGTCCATATAAAGATGGAAACAGGATTGCTCCAACCTAGCACAGCTTTGAGCATAGCCCCTTATTCATGTTCCTAACATGAATAACACTAACAGAAATGAAACAATTTAATTTAGAAAAAGCAGAAGATAAAGAGAAATGGAAATGTAGTGTAATAAAGAACAAAAACCAGTGAAGGACAACATGCTACAGAGACGTAAAAAAATAAATCAAAATTCAACTTAATAGGATTCAAAGCAAAGATGGGAAATAAATGATGAAGTAGAATATATTATGTGATAAATAATACGTATACCTATGTAGAACATTAAACTTAACTGTAGTCAGCAGTGATTAGGGAAGTTAGACCAGGAGAAACCAAAAATCTGACAAACTTCCTAAATGGTTGCTATAGTGACTTGTTTACCCACATAACACCAAAGTCCTTACTTCTGACCTTCTATTGATTTCCTGGAAAATCTTTTACTACTTTGACTACTTTTAGAAAAGACATAGCATGTAACTCCAGCATTTTGCTGACATCAAGGTGTCATTCTCAGAAACACTTTTTTCAGGTGCTTCTTCCAGAGTGAAGCAGCGTCAGGGTCCAGATTTCAGGGTTCAGATTACACAGGTAAAAAGAATGGCTAGCGCATGGGCAGTGGCATTAAATTGTAATACTGTACTGACTTAGTGCAGATTTAACAGGGTACCAAGTTATAAATAATGCTTGTACGTATACCCCTTTAATTCAGAGTTCAGGAACTACATTGAATGAATTTTCTAAGCTCAATCCAATTGCCAGAAACCAAGTGTCCACATCAATAAACCCACAACCTCAGATGAGACTAATTATCACTCCAGCAGACAATGTCAGTGCATTTGTCAAGAATCAAATGGTCAAAAAGGTAGACTTCTTTTGTCTGCTTTTCAGAAACATGCCATGAGGATGAGTCATTTTTACTGATGTTCCTCATATTAAATCTGGATTTTGGACTAAGCAGAAGAACGAGACATTTTCTAGGAAATTAGACCTTTACAAGTAATTAGGGCATATCTCTTACTGAGTCAAATTGTACATGTAGTTACTATCACAGTACACAGAACAGTATATTTTTGCTTCCAAATTCCCACTTCACTCTCAGAAGGAAAGGTCTACTTCTCAACATATGTATTTTTATTTTGCCTTTCTTAATGCAAATTTAATTAGAATCATAGAATCAACCAGGTTGAATGAGACCTCCAAAGTCATCCAGTCCAACCTAGAATTACATAATTATCCTTTTTCAGCATTGTAGAAAGTTCATCTGTAGATTATCCAAACAAATATGCTAAATGATCACACTTACTGAACCCTTTAGCTTCACTGCTAGTTTAAGAAATCGTGAATGTTTATGGAGTCACAGAATTATAGAATCGTTAAGGTTGGAGAAGACCTCTAAGCTCACCAGATCCAACTCTCAGCCCAACACCACAATGGCCACTTAACTATGTACCAAAGTGTCACTTCTACATGTTTTCTTGACCACATCCAGCAATGGTGGCTCTGCCACTTTCCTGGGCAGCCTTTTCCAATGCCTGACCATTCTTTCAGTGAAGGAATTTTTCTTAATATCTATTCTAAAGCTCTCCCGGCGCAACTTGAAACTATTTCTTCTTATCCTATTTCTGTTTGGACCACTCAGTATAACAAAGACATCTATAAATTGAAACAAGGGAAAAAGAAAGAGTGTCAAGTCAATCAATTAATGCTG
The DNA here is from genome assembly GCA_013400475.1 of Tricholaema leucomelas. NCBI lineage: Eukaryota > Metazoa > Chordata > Aves > Piciformes > Lybiidae > Tricholaema lacrymosa > Tricholaema leucomelas. The sequence continues at coordinate 187,608 of WAAF01000439.1, forward strand.
GAGCACTTGTTGTGGGAATAGAGACTGAGAGACCTGGGCTCATTCATCCTGGAGCAGATCCTAAGCATACTGGTCCGATGCCAGACATTTGTGTAGGACTACAGACTCTACAAAGTTCCTTCCCACCCTAGTGACTCTCTGATGCTGTGACTGTAAGGTACAAAGGACTAGAGCATTAACTTCAAAAGTGTAAGTGAAGCAAACGGATTCAAGCTGTTACAGTGGCTGTGTTACAGTGGCTCTACCATAACACCTTTCTTGACTCTTATTTCTCTTTGTTTTGGAACAGGATTCCTAACCTTGAGAACAAGCAAATCTGAGAGAGAAGAAACCTTATAGATTGCCTAATTCCTAATTTTCCATCTGCTAATCATGTCTCCTTTTTCTAAGATAAGCTTTTCATATGAGGAAATGAGCAATGCAGAGAAAAGAGCTAGTCTTAGTGGCTACCTTTGCATTTTGGTGTTTCTGCAGGATATGTGTGTTTGTTCTGTTATATCCAGAATCTCTTTGTGGTTGAAAGGAAACATTTCACATTCATAAAGCTCTGAGTATAGTAGTACAATTAGTGCTGTGATGATCTAATAGTCCAAATCATATGAGTGAAAAAGAAAAGACTTCTTAGAAAATGTTAACATTGTTATCCAAATGTTTCTAATATCTGCACCTTTTCTCTGGAGTTATGCTCACCCTCTCAAGGTTCCAGGGTTGACAATTTCAATCTCACTGAAGAAGACTGAGGCTGTTTCTAATGAGTATCCCGAGACCTTCACTGGGAAGAATATGGTATTGATAGTAGGATATTTTTCCTCATCACTATGGGGTCTCCTCAGCATTCTTTTGATACATTTTCCCATTATGACTTTCTCCCTTTCACCCTTTTACCAGGAAGGGAAAGGGGTGAAAGCTGCTGTGCAGCCCTCCAGTAACTACCAGGGCCATTTGTCTGACAGGAACTGTTTGGGGTTATCAAACCCTTTTCCAGAAGCACTCACAGAGCAGGAGTTCAGACAGGCTGGGCAACTGGCACTTGGCCATGGGGTGCCTGATAAACCCAGCTCAGTCTTGCTCAGGCCGAGGACTGAGCAGTCACGCCCCAGGAGTTGACACAGAGTGATGCTTGTACCTAGCACTGGCAAAACTATATTTAAATGGCAGAAAGTGCCTCTGGTCCATTCAGAAAACAGCATGGATTTTTGCTCTGGAGTGGAATGCATCTGCTAGTAAACAAAGGAGCTGAAATCTGATTAAAATTTGTGCATTAAAATGAACATTTTATTCCTCTTCAGATGTGATTTGTTGAACTATGTTCTCCTGTCATTAATGTGAGGAGGAGAGTTTCACACCATACAGGTGGAAAAGATAATGAGAAACAGAGAAGAACTCTCTTCTTGGTGGAAGAGAATAAATACTCATGAAAATTCAAATAATTGCCTAGATTCTGTTATGTGGAAAAGGTAGCACATCTATTATTTGAAGTACCAGGGTGAACACTGAAAAGTTTCAGGATTCTGAGTCAGATCTCAACCTTTTCCCTGAAGAAAAGATTAATAAAGCAGGGAACTTTATCGAGAGCTTTGCAGGACATAGATTATATGTGGATTGATGTTGAGTATGTACTGATATGAAAATGGGTCAAAGCTACACATACCAAGGAAGGGTAAAGGTGACAATATTTCTGTCTATAGGCCATTTATACAGTGACAACAATGCTGACCTACCAGACTTCTTTTTTTTCTGCTGGAAGCTATTCAGACTTCATGATAGATTAGACATAAATTTAGAGAGCAGGGGTGAAGATCGTACCCATGCTGAAAAATTAGGCATGCATTTGTGATCTAGACTGCTTCCTCAGTAGATGATTGAACACAGAATCAAAAAAGAGATGAAAGGCAGTGTTTTAAACTCTGTGCCACCCTGCTTCTTTCTTTATTGATTTTTCCCAACATTCCATTCATGAGCTGCTATTTTGCAAGATTCAGGCATGAATGAGCGTTTTGAACTATGCTATATTAATTAAATTTCAACTTCTGAAGTATTAACCATCCAAGCACCTTTTGTGAGTCACTGTTCCTTAACTGAAGGCTGACTTGACTTTCAGCATCAGGTTTTTACCTAATTGCATTTGTTTGACAATGCATGAGAAGCAAACTCACAGAATCAAGCATGCAGAATTGCCTTCAAAGTTAAATCCTGATAGGTTTTTACACAATACCTCTTTTAATAACTCAGCAGGAATCTTGTCAAAAGACCAGCCAACAAAGCACTTCTTTTCATTGTTACAATTTATGAAAGCAGCTCTAATAATGGAAGAACTCTCTCCAAAAAAAAAAGGCGGAGTTACAACAACTTAATTTTAAAGAGAAGTAACTTTGATATATGTGAGGATGATGTAAGAGTGATATAATTTCTTGTTAAGTAAAGCTGATCAGTGAATACATTTACAGACATTTTGAATTAATTCAAAGCACAAGTTAGACATACTTTTCTTAAAGAAGATTATCAGGTTTGTCATACCAGCTAAGTACTATATCTATTTTGAAAGCTTTTAGAACATGTATCTTTGTCCTATACACATAAATGAGCTCATTGTCGATAATACAGCTCTCCTTGGGCATCTATCTAAGCAGGCTAAATTGTGTGATCATTTATTGCCACCAGATCCTCTGAGCTGGTGTCTAGCAGATGTTCTTACTTGTTCTCTTCATTGACTAATGGTGGGGGGGGAAAGTTTCTTTAGTTGCAACAGAATAGGGAAAAAATTCTCAGTTAAGCAGATGAAAAGATTCTGAGTTCCCATATTTTCTTCATAGAATAGAAATTTGAACAAGCTTCCCCTTAGATTTCCTCAAGTCATGCCCGTGGTGATCCAGTATTCCTCCCACTGAATAAACTTGAATAAGGACCAGTGTAGCATTCACAGACTGCTATTGCCAGAGACCTTTCTTATTAAGACTTCAAGCAGTCTTTTACATATGCAGTTTCAGCAGACAAGTAAGTCTTTCCAGTTCTTTGTGTTAAAACAGATTGAGCCACAACAAAGAATCAGGGGTAATGGGTTTAATTTCAGTTGTTGTCATTTTCTACCTGAATTTGAGCAGGGCATTCTTTTATTCTGTTTCATTTTTTTCTATCTGAAAAAAAAAATTAATAAGAAGAAAATTTTCTACATTATATGGTCCTTTAAAATGTACAAATTATAAATCTCTGTAAAAGTTAGATATTACTACTGTCTCTTGTGATTATTCTACTGAAAATGGACTCAGTACAGCATGTCATTCAGGATGCACTTAATGCCTGCATTCTATCTAGGTTTCTAGTCAGAACTGGGGAATGTTTGCTTGAATTTAAAAGAAAACAAAATGTAAAAGGCATTATTTTTTTTTTTCTTGAACAAAGAGAACTTAAATTTTTTAACCATAATAAATTCAGCATTCTAAAAAAAAAAAAAGCTTTTGGTTACATGTCAGGGTCTACTGCCTGTCACTGCAGTGGTTTTCACTGAAGGGTTCAAGCAAAGCAAATCCACTGTGAATTCTCTTGAATTGCTGGAATTGACATTCACAGATGTCCACAGATATCCGCATGTAAGCAAGTATGTTGTCTTTCCCCAAGCGTGTATATTTACAAAGGTTTTATGCTAACATCACTTAAAATGTCATAAGATTTCCTCTTAGCTATTCTGAGAGGCATGTTACCTGTTTGTAGGTTTACAATGACACAAAAGGACTTAGAAGCTATCAGAAAGTGTCTTGTCTTATTGGGTCTGAGTTTGCACACTGTTAGATTTCACTGTGGTTCTCTGACTTTTAAGAAATGTTCAGGCATTTTCATCTAAGCATTTAAACACACTACTGATATTTAATCTGTTTCTTAAGATAGGTGTTCCAAAATTAATTCACCTAAAATCTACTGAAGGTAACTGATAATCTAACAGCAATAATAATAATCTAACCTCAGTAAAAGTAAAATTTACATTTGTGGTGTTGGAGATTTTGTGTTTTCAGAAAGAGATGCATAAAATAAGTTCCTCTTTCTGAATTTGTGCTGCAGTGAAATTAGTGTCTTTAAAAAAAAAAAGAAAAAAAAAAGTAGATATACAAAAGTATTATGTTTGCATTCATTTAGACCAATCCGAATCACAGAACGTTAGAGGTTGGAAGGGACCTCCAGAGATCACCCAGTCCAACCACCTTGCCCAAAGTGGCATCACCCAGGGTAGTCCACACAGGAATGTAAGGGATGCTATTCAATTTCCATATGAATCTATCTGTGTAATATTATAATTTATTTTCATTCACCAGAGGATTTGAAATGAGATACAAACTCATTTTATTATTTTACCAGACTATCTGGCTTCAATAATTCTTATTCCTTGCTCAGATAAAAAAAAAAAAAAAGAAAAAGAAAAAGAACAAAGAAAAAAGAAAAAAGAAAGCCCCAATTATATTTAACCTATAAATAGCTGTGCTAGTTTGAGCCTAGCTAGCATGTTTTGGTGAGAAGAACTAGATGATAGGCTGTAAAATGAAAACAATGGTGTCTACTTCCCTCACAGTCTTGCTGGGATGTATACAAAAGAAGAAAGGTAAAACAAAGATTAGGGCACTTGCTTCCTCTCTTTGCTGGGGGACTTTGCCTGCTGGGGAGCTCGTGGCTGCTGGCTGGACTCCATCTTGCTTTCTAACCTCACCC
>WAAF01000440.1:9845-21386 GCA_013400475.1 Tricholaema leucomelas
GAGGAGCCCAGAACTGGACACAGCACTCAAGGTGTGGCCTGAGCAGTGCTGAGCACAGGGGCAGAAGAACCTCCCTTGTCCTGCTGCCCACACTGCTCCTGAGCCAGCCCAGGATGCCATTGGCTCTGCTGCCCACCTGGGCACTGCTGCCTCCTCTGCAGCCTAACACAAGTTAAGGGAGCTCTCATGCTGAGCTGTGGCTTTGTGTCTCAGTTCTAATTTAAGTTTCCAGAGGCTCAGATAAATTTGATAGAACCAATAACAATTTATAGAGTGCCCTTCCCTCCTCCCCCTTCTTTCCCAATAGAAAGGGATTAGATGTGGAGAGAGGAAAGGTTAATCACAGCCAAATCAATGAATCTGACTCAATTTGGAAGTTAAAAAGAAAAGTTTCACGACAACTTCAAAAGGTCTCTGAGGTAGGGAAGTTACAAAGCAGAGGTAAGGGAAAGCAAACACAAAAACATCCAACCCAAGTGTGCTGGGGATGGCCACGTGGTGAAACAAAGAGAACCAGGAGCAGGATGGTGGTGGTGGTAAACAGGGAGGCAGGGAGCAGAGAGAGAGAAACAGAAAGTCCCCCTGCTTGTATGGCTCTTTAGACTGGAGAGAGGAGTGTGTAGCCATCACCTGGTAGTGTTCAGACCCACCTCTGGGGAGGGCTCAAGTCCACCTAGGGTCAGGTTCAGGGTTACTCCCCCTGGAGAGTTAACCCTGTACACATTGCTTTGCCTCCTGTGCTTGGGGTTGTCTGACTTTGAAGATACCCTCACAAAACAGAGTTAATAATGAGAACCTCTTTCCCTTGCAGAGCAAATCCACCCTGAGAAGGGTAAGTGACTGCAGTGGCTCAGCCCTGGGGCATTGGCTCAAGCCATCAGTAGGGGTGGGATGCAGAGCTGTAGGCAAGCAGCTGGACTTGATTGTCATAGAGTCACAGAATCATGGACTGGCTCAGGTTGACAGGGACTTCACAGATCATCTCCTCCAACCTCCCCACCATGCCCAGGGACACCTCTCATTGAGACCTGGCTGCTCAAGGCCTCATCCAACCTGGCCTTGAGCACCTCCAGGCAGGAGGCAGCCACAGCCTCCCTGGACAACCCATTCCAGAGTCTCACCACCCTCCTACTGAAGAACTTCTTCCTCAGATCCAGTTTAACTCAGCTCTCACTTAGCTTCAAACCATTTCCCCTTGTCCTGCCTCTGGACACCCTCAGCACGAGGCCCCCTGCAGCCTTCGTGTAGGATCCCTTCAAGTATTGGAGGCCAGCTCTAAGGTCCCCCTGGAGTCTTCTCCAGGCTGCACCCTGCCCAGCTCCCTCAGCCTGGCCTCAGAAGAGAGGTGCTGCAGCCCTTGGGTCACTTTGTGCCCCTCTGCCCTCACTCCAGCAGCTCTGTCTCCTTCTGGCGCTGGGGACCCCAGAACTGGAGGCAGTATTGGAAGTGAGGCCTGAGCAGAGTAAAGTCAAAGGGCAGAATCCTCTCTTGCCCTGCTGCCCACACTCCCCTTGATGCAGCCCAACACTTGATGTCCTTTTTGGGCTGCATGAGGGCACTGCCAGCTCATGGTGAGCTTCTCAGCAAGCAATCTGCACATCCAAAAAGTCTCCTCCAGCCTCAGCAGTTCTGTGGCTCTGTGACTCCAACAGACATCAGTAGACAGCGAGAGGCTGACAAGCCCAAAGGACTCAGTAACCAGGACTCTTGACTTCCTTTCTGTAGGATTCTGGGAAGCCAGGAGCTGTGCAGGTAAGCTGGCAGGAGAAAGAGTCTGAAGATGAAGTGGTCATCTGCCCAAGCTCCTCTGAAATGGCAGTGCCACACGCCCTGAAATGGCAATGTCCTGATGGGAGAGAGAGAGAGCAGCTGAGCTGGAGTCACAGGAACGTCCCTGGCTCCCTTGACAGGACATGAGCCTGGGGGGTTGATGTAGGGGGCATCCAGGAAAAGAGTTGCTGAAAGGTGTCAAGGCCTAGGGTGGGATGTGGACACAGTTCTGGAGGAGAAGGATGGGACTATGGAGAAGAGGAAGAGAAAGTTCGGGTAAAGAGTGTGGGCTTCAAACCCTTCACTCCTCCCCAAAAGAGTTGCCAAGCCCTGGCCCAGGCTGCCCAGGGCCATGGTGGAATCCCCATCCCTGCAGGGGTTTCAGAGCCATGGAGATGTGGTGCTGAGGGACATGGCTGAGTGGTGACCTGGCAGTGCTGGCTTGAGGTTGGACTTGGTGACCCTCAAGGTCCCTTCCCACCAAAGCCCTTCTGTGGTTCTGTCACACCCAAGAAGGGACCTGGCTGTGAGAGCTCCCAGGCTGCTGCTGCTCCATCAGGGCCTTCTCCATTCCTTGCTGAGTCACACCAGGACCACTCAGACCACTCCAGCACTGAGGCAGGGGCAGAGCTGGGGTCCCTCAGGCTCTCTGCTCACCAAATGCTTCTCCTCTGCCCCTCCAGTTGCTGTCAATGTGAGTGCTGAGTGCCGAGTGCTGGAGCTGCAGGTGCCAGGGGCTGCAGCTGTGGAGAGCAGCACAGCTGAGCCTGCTGCAGCCAACACTCCCTGCACAGTCCCTGTCCTGCTGGGCAAGGAAGGCTTTGCAGATGGGAAGCACTACTGGGAGGTGGAGGTGGACCAGCAGCAGGACTGGGTGCTGGGGGTGGTGAGGGACAACGGCAGAGAGGAGGAGGAAAGGAACCTTCTTGGGCAGGACTATTGGGCCCTGCACAGGTCTCAGGGAGAGGTCTTCTCCAGCGAGGGACTCTCCAGGCTGGAGAGGCAGCAGCTGAGCAGTGCAGTGGTTGGAGTGCTCCTGGACCTGGAGGAAGGGCAGGTGAACTTCTATGAAGCAGAGCAGAAGATCACCCTGGTGAGAATGCCTCTAACACTTGAAAAGAAGCCTACAGAGAAGTTGTACCCATTTCTATCCAAAGGGAAGGGGACATCCAGGCCTCTCTTCCACCCAGTCTTAATCCCTGTCCCATTAAAACTTTGATTATGACAGTGAGGTCCTAATGGCATAGAGAAAGAGAGTTCAGTGGAAAGAAGAGAAGTCAAATCTCAGGCATGAGCAGTCTCAAACTAAGGAAGTCTTAAGACTTGAGACTGAAAACAGGAGGAAAAATGATAAAGGGGAAAAAATACCAAAAGTCATCTCACGGAAAGAGGTTTGGGACAGGTTCAGAAAGCCCCAGGCAGGAGTCTGAGCTCCCAACACAGACCATGAAGATTTCTCCAGTGGAGCACTGGTTTGAGTTGTTTTCCTCCTCTGATTTGTACTCCAGGCTTTGTGTTTGTGTCCAGCTAAATGTGGGCGAGGGAAATGCTGCTGTTGTTTTGTACCAAGCAATGAAATAAAGGAAGAACAATTTTACCACTTTGAGAATGCTTCATCTGAGCTTTAATTTCACTGGAAAATGGATGGGAGGAGAAGGAGCAAAAAGGAGCCTGTGTTTGCCAAGCGTGTGCCCAGGTTTGGCAGGGGCTGTTTGGTCTGGAGAAGAGAAGCCTCCTGCGCGCCGTGGGTGGAGCAGCTCTCGGAGCGGCTCTCGGAGCGGCTGCAGCTGCCTTCAGCCCCTGGAGCTGTCTCTCGCCATGGGGGGAGCAGCTCCCAGAGCAGCACAAGCATCTTTTGGCTTGTGTCTGGCAGCAGCCACTGTGGCTTTTCGCTGCAGGATTTGTCCTGTGGCAGTGCCTTCTCTTGCTGGCTGCAAGCAGTGTGATGACTTTGCTGGCTAGCAGAGGTGGCTTGCTTTTAGCTCCACAGTTCAGCTTGGGCTCGCCAGCTGGGCTTGCCAGCTGCAGCTTGGGCTTGCCAGCTGGGCTTTTCAGCTTGGGCTTGAGCTCACCAGCTGGGCTTGCCAGCTGCAGCTTGGGATTGAGTTTGCCAGTTGGGCTTTTTGGCTGCAGCATGGGCTTGGGCTTGCCAGCTGGGCTTTTCAGCTTGGGCTTGGGCTTGGGTTTGCCAGCTGGGCTTTTTGGCTGCAGCTTGGGCTTGGGCTTGCAGGTGGGCTTTTCAGTTGCAGCTTGGGCTTGAGCTTGTCAGCTGGGCTTTTCAGCTTGGGCTTGGGCTTGCCAGCTGGGCTTTTCAGCTGCAGCTTGGGCTTACCAGATGGGCTTTTTGGTTGCACTTTGGGCTTGCCAGCTGTTTTTTTTCAGCTGCACTTTGGGCTTGCCAGCTGGGCTTTTTGGATGCAGCTTGTGCTTGCCAGCTGGGCTTTTTGGCTGCAGCTTCTACTTTCCAGCTGGGCTTTTCAGATGCAGCTTGTTCTTGCCAGCTGGGCTTTTTGGCTGCACTTTGGGCTTGCCAGCTGGGCTTTTCAGCTGCAGCTGGGGCTTGCCAGCTGGACTTTTCAGCTGCAGCTTGGGCTGGAGCTCAGCAGCTGGGCTTTTTGGCTGCAGTGCGCATGGGGGCTGCTGTAAATGTGAACAGCTTTCAACAAAGGCTTCTTGCCTGCTGTGGGATGAGATTATCTGGGTGAAGAAGAGGAGAACTTCTCTTGTGTGCCAGAGCAGCCTGTACTAATAATTGCTTAGACAATAATGTCCAATAGACGTTAGACAAAACCCACACCACGGAGCAGGACCGAGCATGGCCAATGCACAAGCACAGCGCAAGGCAAGCTGCAGTTCTTGTTTACCTCAGGAGGGGACCTGCCCACACGTGCCCAGGCAAGCCTCTGCTTACAGAGACTCACAGGGGCCTGGCTTTTGCCTGCCTTTTGCACCAAAAAACCCAGCTCCAAAGGGAGGAGGAAAAGGGAGGTTGTGTTTGGAACTTGTTGGGGCTTGCTTGACCCCTACCACAGAAACCAACATCCACCTGGGTCCAGTTCCCTTTGAAACAGAAGGTCTCCTCTAAGCCTTCCTTTTGTGTTCAGAGGGTGTCTCAGTTCTAATTTAAGTTTCCCAGAGACTCAAATACAGTTGATAGAACCCATCACAATTCCTAGGGTGCCCTTCCCTCTTCCCAAAAGAAAAGGAATTAGATGGAGAGAGAGGAAAGGTAAAGCAGAGCCACATAAATAACCTCACTGCCATTTGGAAGTTGAAAGAAGAAAAGTTTAACAATAAATAAAAGGTACCTGGGATAGGGAAGTTACAAAGGTGTAGGGAGGGGAAGACAAGGCCCACGGCATGTGAATGTACAACCAGATCTGGTGGCAGTGGGGTTTGTCCCCTCGTGGTGATGATGGCCCCGTGGTAAGACAAAGAGCAGCAGGGAACAGGAACGGCGATGCAGGCAGGGAGCCAGAAGAGGAAGTCTCCCCTGCTTTTATGGGTCCTAGACAGGAAGGAGGAGTGGGCTACAGGACAATCACCTGGTAGTGTTCAGATGCCCCCCTGGGGAGGGGTCCAGACCACCTGGAGTCAGGTTCCCCCCAGGAAGGTTAACCCTGTACAGAGGGTCCTCAGAGGACTTACGCCATAGAATCTTTGCCAGCTTGGTTGCTCTGACATGGACCTGACATTAACTCAATGTCCTTCTTGGAGTGAGGGACCCATCCCTGGAGGTGTGCAAAAAAAGCCTGGATGAGGCATTCAGTGCCATGCTCTGGTTGAATCAGGGCTGGGTGATAGGTTGGACTGAATGATCTTAGAGGTCTCTTCCAACCTGGTTGATCTTACGATTCTATGACCCATCAGTGAACTCAGCATTTGAGGTGCAGCCTCATCCTCACCGAGCAGAAGGGCACAATCACTTCTCTAACTCTGCTGGACACAGCACTGCTGATCCAGACTAGGAGGCTGGTGTCCTCCTTGGCCACCTGGGCACACACTGGCCAAGGTTCTTCTGCCTGTCAATCAGCACCCACAGGTCTTCACTGGGCACATTTCCATCTACTCCATCCCAAGCCTGCTGCGTTGCATGGGACTGTTGTGACACAAGTTTAGGACACAAGTCTGGGCCTCCTAGACCCCTGGCCTCATCCCATTGATCCAGCCTATCCAGGCCCCTCTGTAGAGCCTCCCTACCCTCCAACAGATCAGCTAACCTGGTGTCACCTGTAAACTTGCTGAGGGTGTCACGAGCCCCTCATCCAAGTAACTCATAAAGGGCCTAAAGAGAAGTGGCTCTGCCCTCTGCAGGAGTCTTCAGTCACAATTACAATGAAACACATTTAGACTTTTTTGAGCACCTGTGATTTCCCTTAAACACTTTTCCTCTCTGATGCAGAGGACAAAATGCCAGAGTGGGCACTGTGCCAGACTCATCCTCTCCTTACTCAGCTTTGTTTAGCAGACACAAGCTCAGCAGAAGCCTGAGAACAGCACCTGCCTGTACACTATGGATCTGCACAGTGCAGATTGAACTATTCGTCATCATCAAACCCCTCCACTATCCTCAGGGGCTCATCCTCAGCCTCTCCAGCAGCAAAACCTGTTGAGAAGAATGGAAAATACTTCTCTGCCTGGCTGCTGCCCCTAGCAATGCTGAAAGTGTACAGAGCTGTCCCCTTGTGGACATTGTAAAACGACAGCTGCTTGGCTGAGATGTCCAGGAAGATCCCAACCTTCTGCAGCTTCCCACTCACACTCAGATGGCACCAGTGACCCGTGTAGGCCCAACAGTCTCTCCCAGCTACAAGCCCTATGGTCCAGAAGCCATTCTCAGGGGACAGAGTCAATGTCCCTTTGCGAGTCACAGACTCCCGGGCAACACCCAAGGTCCAGCTTTTCCTCTTGCCAACGTCCACTTGCCAGTAGTGTCTGCCAGATGTGTATCCTTCCTTGGCCAACACAAACAGGTGGCAATCAAATCTCAGATCACTCCTGGGAACAGCTCTGATGGTCCCAGTGTCTCTCACACTCTTCCCTGCATCAGAGATTTCCAGTCTGGGATGAGCTGTGTCAGCATCCAGGGTGACATCCCCTGCAATGACCAAGTCATGCCATCAGGAGCAGCAAACACAAGCTCTGCTTTGCTGAGCCTCTCTCTTCTGTGTCCCCATCCACCTCTCACTCATTTGTGCTTCCCCTGCATGCTCAGGTGAACCAGACAGAGGATCTCAAGCTTCTCTCCTCCCACACCTCCCATCTCACTCACTTGGGCAGCTGACTGTTAATTGCTATGGGGATGACCTGAGGAACAGGCCCAGAAGCTGACCATACAGATCCTCCTTGGCCAACACCAGAATCAGAAGAGACTTAGAACCTATTGAGCTCAAATCATCATGGCCAAAGGAGTTCTGTGTGACATAAATAGAGGAAGCTGTGGGAGAAGGGATCAAGCTGGCAGACAGGTGTCCTTCTGCAAACAGCTCTCTGAGCAGCTTGGATATGCTTTGCAGAGTCTGAGTGCTCAGCTCCGTTGTCTCCTTGATGCTTACCTTTGTAGTGTTGGTTTCTGAAGAGCTCTGTGGGACAAAGACAAAAGCAGCAGTCAGTGGATTTGCCAAGCCTCACCGGGCTGCAGTGTGCTCAGACACAGCCATGCTGCTGACCACAAGGGCTGTGTCCTCCTCTACTGACATTCTTCTTCTCCAAGCTGGAAACCATAGGGACAGTTCTGGGGCCACCCTCCAGTGAGAACAAAGCCCAAGGACATTGGAGTGCTTTGCTCTTTAGGAGCAAAAACTGGAGCAAGGCCTGACCTGGAGGTAGGTGATGATGTCATGCTGGTGGCAGGGAAATAGGGATAGGAGACAAGGGAGAAGAGAGGGGATTTGGCTTCCCCTCTCTCAGGAGATGAGCTGTAGCTGCAGAGCTCTTCACCAAACCCACCTACATGTAGGGATGCTCCACTGTCATCAGGGCAGGAGGAATGTCCTTTCTCCACATTCCCAAACATCATCTGTGAGCTGTGTGAGAGGAGACCCTTGGTCTGTGGAAGGTGACTTGAAAAGGGACTGGAGGTGGACACATTCATCACCCATATGGGATCATAGAGAGCCCAAGCTAGAAACTGCCTTTAAAGACAAGGGAGAGAAGAGTGGCCTTGACCACCTTGATGTCCACCTCAGCAGGGAGGGGTCTCACTGACATGGGTCCCAAGAGCTGATCCCCAAGAAAGATGGATCTGTCCATCTGCACCTCTGTGGAGGAGCTGCAGGGGACACATTCATACACTCAGCTTTTGCCTTCAGGGGGGTGAAGGCTGCTTGCTGCTTGCCCTGCTCACCTCATTTGTTCTGCAGCTGTGCTGTGAGGGTTGGGCTGAAAGCTCTCCACTTCTTCCATGGGAAGAGAGAGAAGCTGGTGAGATGGGGATCAGCCTGACAGGGGTCCCAGGCTGGTGATCAATGCAGACACGAATTGGTCAGCAAGAAATGGTAAAATGCAGACCCAAAGAGTTTAGTAACTGTGCTGAAAAACTGTGTGTGGGAAGAGAGCCTGTTGGGAATGGCTGTGGAGGAAACCCAAGGGAGATGAGTCTGATGGATGTGGAGATGGGATCCATTGGCTGGAATTGGTGTTGGGTGCCAGTGACTCCTGAGCAAAGTCTGAAGGTGAATGCTCTGCTCACCTAGTTTGGTGTCCAGGGCTGCTCTGAGGAGCTGAAGCTCATGCTGGGCAGACTCCTGTGAGGTCTGAAAAGCTTTCTGTAGAGTTTCCATCTGTTGGGAGAGCTGCTGGAGGTGCTGCTGCTGCTGCTGCTGGCGTTCCAGGGCCCTTCTGGTACCTTCCTCTGTTGTACTTCCTAGGAAAAACCTGCAGTGTCACTGGGGCAATGTCTGTGCCTCCCTGAGGGGCAGACACCTCCCTGCAGTGAGGATCCCCTAAGCCCCCGAGGTAAGGTCCCTGCCAAAGCATCTCCCCTGGGGCTCACCTCACAGGAACCTCCAAGGTGCATCTGCAAAGTTTTTTCACTTGACCTTTTGCCTTCGAGCAGGCAGAGATGTTCTCAGCACTGTCCTGTGCTCAGGGGCACAGCCAGGCCCTGTTCCCATGCAACTTACTTCATCTTTTCAGCAACACTCAAGGAACCTCATTGCTTCCCCACTGCCCAGAGGCATGGCCTGGGAAGGAGCCCAGGCCATGCTCATCTCCAAGTGTTCCTTCTTTGGGGCACCTTCTTTGCCTCAGTTTTCAACAGCAAGGCAGGTTGTGCCCAGGACAGCTGCCTCCTGAGCTGGTAGGTGAGGTCAGGGAGCAGAATAGCCTCCCAGGAGGAAACAGGAACTTGCTGAGCCTCTTGGATCCTCACACGTCTATGGGACCAGAAAGACTCCAACTTAGGGTGATGGCAGACCTGGCAGGTGAGCTGGGCAAGCTGCCCTCCAGCCTTTATCAACAGTCCTGGCTCACTGGAGAGGTCCCTGAAGACTGGAAGCTGCCAGTGTGGTGCCCATCCACGAGAAGGGTTGGAAAGAGGACCCAGGAAATGACAGAGCTGTCAGCATGACCTCAGTGCCAGGCAAGATCATGGAGCAGAGCATCCTGAGAGCAGCCACAGAGCACCTACAGGATGGGCAGGGGATCAGACCCAACCAGCAGGGATTTAGGAGGGGCAGGTCCTGCCTGACCAACTTGCTCTCTTCTTATGACCAGGTGAGTGCCTGGTGGACATGGGGCAGGCTGTGGATGGACTCTACCTGGACTTCAGCAAGGCTTTTGGTGCTGTCTGCCATAGCAAACTCCTGGCCAAGCTGGCAGCCCTTGGCTTGGACAGGGACATTCTGTGTTGGGTTAAGAACTGGCTGGATGGCAGAGCCCAGAGAGTGGTGGTGAATGGTGCCACATCCAGTTGGTGGCCAGTCACAAGTGTGTGCCCCAGGGATCAGTGCTGGGCACAGTCCTGTTCAATGTCTTCATTGGTGATCTGGACCAGGGGATTGAGCTCAGCATCAGTAAGTTTGCAGATGACACCAAGTTGGGGGCATCTGAGGCTCTGTTAGAAGGCTCTGCAGAGGGACCTGGACAGGTTGGATGGGTGTGCACAGTCCAATGCCAGGAGTTCTACAAGGCCTAGTGCAGGATTCTGCACTTTGGCCACAACAACCCCATGCAGCCCTACAGGCTGGGGACAGAGTGGCTGAAAGCAGCCAGGCAGAGAGGGACCTGGGGGGGACCAGTAGATAGCAGCTGAACATGAGGCATCAGAGTGCCCAGGTGGCCAACAAGGCCAATGGCATCCTGGGCTGGCTCAGGAGCAGTGTGGGCAGCAGGACAAGGGAGGTTCTTCTGCCCCTGTGCCCAGCACCGCTCAGGCCAGCTCTGGCGTGCTGTGTCCAGTTCTGGGCTCCTCCATTGCAGAGAGATGTTGAGGTGCTGGAAGGTGTTGAGAGAAGGGCAGCAAGGCTGGGGAGGGGCCTGGAGCACAGCCCTGTGAGGAGAGGCTGAGGGAGCTGGGGGGGTGCAGCCTGGAAAAGAAGAGGCTCAGGGCAGAGCTCATTGCCCTTTACAACTACCTGCACGGAGGTTGTGGCCAGGTGGGGTTGGGCTCTGCTGCCAGGCAGCCAGGGACACAACAAGAGGACAGCCTCAAACTGTGCCAGGGCAGGTTCAGGCTGGACGTTAGGAAGAAGTTCTTCACAAAAAGAGAGGTTGCCCACTGGGATGGGCTGCCAGGGGAGGTGATGGATCCCCAGCCCTGGAGGTGTCTTAGAGGAGCCTGCAGGAGGCTCTTGGTGCCATGGTTAGCTAATCAGAAGGGTTAGGTGATAGGTTGGACTCGATGATCCTGGAGGTCTTTTCCAACCTGGTCAAGTCTGTGATTCCTTGATGGAAGAGCATTGCCCTGCCAAGGTACCAGCTGGCCAAAGCAGGGGCAGGGCTTAGAGCCTCTTGGGGTTGGGATTGCAGAGAGTGCAGACAGTGCTGGTGTGTGCTGGGGAAAGCTCCCTGCCCAGGCAGCTCTGCACGCTGGCAGCCTGGGGTGGCAGGCACCTGCCTGTGGGTGTCCAACTAAGAAAGTACTTGCTGGAGCCCTTTGGAAATGACAGTGTGTGTAGTGGTGACTTGGTTTGATCTGGCTCTGGTGTGCCCTCGGGCATGGGAAGCCTTCAGATCCTCTGGCCCCAAAGGATTTCTGTCTCCTTTCAGCAAGGACGAGTGCTGGCGCTCACTCACCTTGAGCTGTGTCTGCCTTTTCCCACTGGGGGAAACCAAAGGACTTTCTGTCTTCCTGTCTGCATGGAGGGGAGGCATAACCCCCCCATGACTGACAATGAGGGCATGGAGTCAGTCATCAGCAAGTTTGCAGATGACACCAAGCTGGGGGGCAGATGTGGCTGGGCTGGAGGGCAGAAGGGCTCTGCAGCAGGACCTCCACTGCCTGCACAGATGGGCAGAGTCCAAGGGGATGGCTTCAATAAGTCCAAGTGCCAGGGGCTGCACTTTGGCCACAACAACCCCATGCAGAGCTACAGGCTGGGGTCGGAGTGGCTGAGAGCAGCCAAACAGAAAAGGACCTGGGGGTGCTGATGGATACCTGCCTGAACATGAGCCAGCAGTGTGCCCAGGTGGCCAAGAGAGCCAATGGCATCCTGGCCTGCATCAGGAATGGTGTGGCCAGCAGGAGCAGGGAGGTCATTCTGTCCCTGTACTCTGCACTGGTTAGACCACACCTTGAGTGCTGTGTCCAGTTCTGGGCCCCCCAGTTTA
>WAAF01000440.1:21473-34676 GCA_013400475.1 Tricholaema leucomelas
TGCCAGGGGAAATTTAGGCTTGAGGTGAGGAGAAAGTTCTTCAGTGAGAGAGTCATTGGCTACTGGAATAGGCTGCCCAGGGAGGTGGTGGAGTCGCCGTCCCTGGAGCTGTTCAGGGCAGGATTGGACGTGGCACTTGGTGACATGGTCTGGCCTTGAGCTCTGTGGTAACAGCTTGGACTTGATGGTCTGTGAGGTCTCTTCCAACCTTGGTGAGACTGTGAGACTGTGAGACTGTGACACTGTGATCCAGACAGTCCTGGAAAGGCTCCAGAGAAGGAGACTCCACAACCTCCCTGAGCAGCCTGTGCCAGGCTCTGGGACCCTTACAGTAAAGAAGTTCCTCTTGTGTTGAGCTGGAACCTCCTGTGCTGTGCTGCAGCTTCCACCCATTGCTCCTTGTCCTGTCTCAGGCAGCAGTGAGCAGAGCCTGTCCCCTCTCACCTCCTGGCCCCCAGAACCTGCCCCCCCCTGTCCCCCAGAGCCTGTCCCCCACTCCTGACTCTTCAGCCTTCTGTCCCTCACCAAACAGAGGAGGTTGGCCATGGGGGGAGGGGTCCTCTGCTAAGGTATTACTGAAGAAGAAGCAAATCAAAGTCTTCAAGAAAATACCCAACTGAGCTTTTGGCCTCTGTTGGTGGCAGTGATGCTCTGACAACCTCTGCTCTTCCTTCCAGAAAAAGCTGCTTTGGAGACTGTGACTCGAGGAGCTCGGAGAGTGTCTCCTTGCTCAGCTTCTGGTGTCTGGATAAGATGATGAGAATCCTCCTTTTGTGGTCAGAGAGGTGAAGGAAGCCCAAGAGATGTGCTGTGCTGTGCTGTGCTGTGCTGTGCTGTGCTGTGCTGTGCTGTGCTGTGCTGTGGAAAGCCTCTCTCCCAGCCACCAGCAGCCCCCTCTGCTAGAGTAGGATGTGTCCTCATCAGGAAGGTTCCTGCCTCTGACCAAATCCACGCAGAACCACAGAATTCCTTAGAGTGGAGAGGATCTCCAAGCTCCTCGAGTCCAATCAATAGTCTCACACTGACAAGTCCTTGACCAAACCAAAGCCCTCAGCACAACATCCAATCACTCTGAATCGCTATGGTTGGAAAGCACCACCAGGACCACCCAGTCCAACCTTCATCCCAGCCTTCAGCACCAGACCATAGGCTCAAGCACCACATCCACTCTCCCTTTAAACACCTCCAGGGCTGGCGACTCCACCACCTCCCTGGGCAGCCTGTGCCAGTGCCTGACCTCCTGCTCAGCAAAGAACTTCCTTCCAACATCCAACCTAAACCTCCCCTGACACAGCTTGAGGCCATTTCCTCTTGTCCTATCATTAGTACCTGGGGAGAAGAGACCAGCTCCAGCCTCACTACAGCCTCCTTTTAGGTAGTTGTAGAGGGCAATAAAGTCCCCTCTCAGCCTCCTCTTCTCCAAACACCTCCAGCTCTCTCAGCTGCTCCTCACAGGCTACGTTTGCCAGAGCTCTCCCCAGCCTCATCACCCTTCTCTGCACCAGCTCCAGCACCTCAGTGTCCCTCCTGTACTGTGGTGACCCAAACTGGACACAGTACTCAAGTTGTGGTCTCACCAGTGCTGACTACAGGAGGATGATCACCTCCCTACTCCTGCTGCTCACACCATTGCTGATCCAGGCCAAGATGCTGTTGGCCTTCTTGGCCACCTGGGCACACTGCTGGCTCATGTTCAGCTGCTGTCCACCAACACCCCCAGATCCTTTTCCACCAGGCAGCTCTCCAGCCGCTCCTCCCCCAGCCTGTAGGGCTGCTGGGGGTTGTTGTGGCCAAAGTGCATGACCCTGCACTTGGCCTTGTTAAAGCTCATTCCATTGGCCTCAGCCCATGGCTGCAGCCTGTCCAAATCCCTCTGCAGGGCCTTCCTACCCTCTAGCAGATTAACACTTCTGCCTAATTTGATGTCATCTGCAAACTTCTCCATGGGATGCTTTCTGAAGAGCCTTCTGCTTTGCTGCAGTGGCCCAAATGCAAGAGAAATGAACCCTGAAGCACAAACCCAACCAGGATGAGGGACTTGGACATTGTACATGGACTGGATGGGGAAAAGCATTTGAACCCAGATGGGGCATGGCATGGGAAGATGTGTGGTCATGAGGAGAGTGTGAATACCTCATGCTGGGATTGGGCAGTGGACAAGGAGAACCCACTCAGGTTGCATTGTATGGACAAGAGGAACTTGGGGCAGGTTTTGCCATTCTCATTTTTCACATCGTTCTCAGCAGCTCAGGCACTGAGTGGTGGAAGGAATCTTAGACACGACCCCTTTGGACCTCACCACTCATGCTCCAGCACTTATCTCCATTCCCCACCTTGAACTCTGACCTGTCTGAAGCCCCAAGGGTGATGGGATTGGAATGGGGCACCCAAGACAGAGGTCACTTTTCACAGTGGTGGGAAAGTCACCACATGAGCAGCTGAGCACAGACTTCCTGCAGGCCTTGTGTTGTATCTGCTGTGGAAGGCCAAAATAGGCCTGATATGTGCCCTGGCTTGTCCAGGCATGATTCCCTTCTCACCCTCCCCTCTGCTGGACTGGTGAGTAATGGGGGAAAAGAACAAAAGGCTTGGAGCCACTGAATCTACTCTGGTGGAAAACCAAGGTGCAGACACTTAGGTGTGGCCTGGGCTTTCCTCAAACAGGGTAAAGCAAGCCCCTGGCTTCACCTGATGTGGGTAGTTCTGGCAAAGTGCCATTCAGATTGGTTGGTCTCTGTGGCCAAATGCAGCCTCAGACTCCCTCGTGAATCGAGAAGCCCAGAACTGGACACAGCACTCCAGGTGTTGGCTGAGCAGTGTTGAGTATGGGGAATTGTCACATCATATCTCCCCACCTTGCATGGGAATGTCCAACCCTACAGACACCTACCATGGTGTGGGAGGAGAGCTGAGCACTTGTTCAGTGACTCTTTCTCCTCCGTGGGTAGGCCTCAGTGAGGCAGATAACAATGTCCCCTTACCTCTGTGTAACAGGGAGGCAACAGCAGTCAATATGAGAAGAAATGAAGTGAAGATTATGCAGAAGGGAAGGAACCATGGAGATGTCCATGGGCAAACAGCACCTGTGAGAAGAAGCCATCCCAGTGTCATCTGGCAATATCCAATCTTTTTCCTGGTTAGAGTACCCACTGAAGAGTCCCTCTAGAGCTGAAGGGAGGAACAGTTAAAGCCCTACAGCAGGAGGCAGAGCCTGCCTGCTCTAGGGATGGGGAGAGATCAATTCAAGAGAGATATTGAGATACTGGAATGTGTCCAGAGAAGGGCAACAAGGCTGGTGAGAGGCCTGGAGCACAGTCCTGTGAGGAGAGGCTAAGGGAGCTGGGGGTGTTTAGCCTGGAGAAGAGAAGGCTCAGGGGGAACCTCATTGTTGTCTACAACTACCTGAAGGGAAGTTGTAGCCAGGTAGGGTTGGGCTCTGCTGCCAGGCAACCAGGGGACACAGCCCCAGGTTGTGTTGGGGGAGGTCTAGGCTGGATGTTAGGAGGAAGTTCTGCCTAGAGAGAGTGATTGGCATTGGAATGGGCTGCCCAGGGAGGTGGTGCAGTGCCCATCCCTGGAGGTGTTCAAGCCAAGCCTGGATGAGGCACTTAGTGTTGTGGTCTGCTTGATTGGATAGGGCTGGGTGCTAGGTTGGGCTGGGGGAGCTTGCAGGTCTCTTCTGACATGGTTGATTCTATGATTCCATGATCTAGGGTAAGCGCTGTGATCCCCCCAGCTGCACTGCAGAGCTGCCACCCTCCCTGCCACTGCAAAGGGCCTTGCAGTGCTTCTAGGACAATGTAGTAGCAGCAAAGACAACTTCTCATGCCACCGAAACTCACTGGAGAGCAAAGACTTCTCCTTGTGCCACTGTGAGTTGCTGGAGAGAAGCACAGTTGAGTTCTTCTGAGTCTGCACCAGAGGGTTGAGGATCTGACAAGTGACTTCTCCCACTTCTTCTCCTGTGACTGTGACTCGACTCAGCACACTGAAGAGTTGGTTGCTGTCCTGGTGCATTGCAGTGTCTGGGGACAGGCTCTGTCCACTCCCAGCAACCCACTGGACAGTAGGTTTGGGGAACCATCCATGGGATCTGCAGATGAGCTCCAGCCCTTGCCCCTGTGGGACCAGTATCTCAATGGATACTTCACCAGTGCCTTGGAGGGAAGAGAGTTTGTTAAGTGGCAGAAGTGTTTCCGTTAAAGCAGCTCTATCTTGGACTCAGGACTCAGCTTACTGCAGTCTGATCTCATTTCCTGACAATTTCTCTCCCCATACAATCTTCCAAATGATCTTTCTGAGGTCCCAGACCCCATCTGCCACAAAACCAAACTGGCTGGGCTGAGAATCAGCTCCGCTGTGGGATGAGTTTGAATCTCAGCTCCGTGCTAAGCCTTGGAGTAGGCCAAGGGAAGTTGTGTGGCTTCATACCCTTGTTCTAGGAGTCTGTAAGAGCCTCATCCGAGTCTGAGGAGCTGGAGAGCAGAGAGCAGCCCAATAAAGCAGGCTCAGCTCTTTCTCTGGCACCTTGCTTCTCTGGCATCTTGCACTCAAGATGCTCAGTGAGGTGGAGTCAGGTGCACCACTCACATTTCTGGGTCATGCTCCTGAGCCTGAGCTGTATGTCACAAAATTTTGTCCTGGCTGGGTGGGAAATGAGCTCCCCCAGGAAAGAGCTGAAGTATTCAAATCCCAATCCTTGGAGAGGTTTAAAAGGCACAGAAATGTGGTGCTGAGGCACACGGCTGAGGACCAAACTTGGTAATGCTGCACTTGGTGATCTCAGAGGTCTTTCCCAAACCAGCTCTGTGGTTGTATTCTGTGTCTCTATGACTGGGGCTGGGACTTGCTGGCTTGTATGAAGCCACCCAGCAGCCAGGGGCAGCTCTTTCTGACACAGATTTTTCTCTCTGTACCTACTTCACCCCTTCCCCACCTTGCCCATGGAATGTCCAACCTGCAATGCTGAGCGTGGTGGCTGCCTCAGCACCCCAGTCCTTGGAGCTCACGACACACAGGTACATTCCTTCATCTGCTGGCTGGACCTTCCTCAACACCAGGGATATATTCCCAGTGGCAATCCCAGACTTTTCCAACCACGTCCGCCCATGGTGTCCCTGCTCTGCTTTGTCTCCAGACTGCCTGTAGCTGTGGATGTCTTCTAAACGCCCATCTCTGACTTTCTTCCACTCCACTCCCATGATGTCCAGTGCCTTTGTGGCAGAGACGTGGCAAGGAAGCAGAGTGTCCTGGCCAGCAAAGCTCACTACGTGCTGGGGAGAGATGACTTCAGATTTCTCTGTAGAAACCAAAGGTAAGAGAGCAATCAGAAAAGGTTCTCATGTGGAGGACATGGAGGAGTGGGACAAACATTTGTGCCTGTTCCACATTGTGCCTGCGTCCAGTTCTGGGCCTGTGTCCAGTTCTGGGCCCCCCAGTTTAAGAGGGACATTGAGATGCTTGAGTGTGTCCAGAGAAGGGCAACGAGGCTGGGGAGAGGCCTCGAGCATAGCCCTATGAGGAGAGGCTGAGGGAGCTGGGATTGGTTAGCCTGGAGAAGAGGAGGCTCAGGGCAGACCTCATTGCTGTCTACAGCTACCTGAGGGGTGGTTGTGGCCAGGAGGAGGTTGCTCTCTTCTCTCAGGCAGCCAGCACCAGAACAAGAGGACACAGCCTCAAGCTGTGCCAGGGGAAATTTAGGCTTGAGGTGAGGAGAAAGTTCTGCACTGAGAGAGTCATTGGCTACTGGAATGGGCTGCCCAGGGAGGTGGTGGAGTTGCCGTCCCTGGAGCTGTTCAAGGCAGGATTGGATGTGGCACTTGGTGCCATGGTCTGGCCTTGAGCTCTGTGGTAACAGCTTGGACTTGATGATCTGTGAGGTCTCTTCCAACCTTGGTGAGACTGTGAGACTACTGTGTTCCATAGCCCAGCTAACATCTGTGAACATTGTCTAATGGTGGTGTCAGAATGGTGGTGTCAGAATGGTGGTGGCAGGGCTGCTCTGGCCTTTTTGGAGCTAAACTGAGGTGTTCCCAGGAGACCCTGACCCTCATCTTGATCTCTTTTGATCATCTGCAGATTTTGAGCCCTCCCCAGTGAGCAGAAGGCCAGAGGGAAGTGTTACCTGAGGGAGGGATGGCTTTCAACAGCGCCACAGCCACAAAGAGCCATCCCCTCTGGTTCATCCCTGCAGCCACACAGGTGTGATGATCACACAGCAGCCCTGGAAGAAGCACAGAAGGGAAGGACACAAAGGAGGGAAATCCTCTCTCAAACATACACGTTGTGTACCTGGCCCCAGCTGCACCTTCTGAAGCTGCAAAGCTCCCCAGTGTCTGCCTTTGGATATCAAGCAAGATTGGACCTTTCCAGATATCTCCATCAACCTTGGAGCTCCTGGGAATTTCTCCCACTCTTATGTGCCCCCAGGAAGTTTTGCTGAGCTGTGCAAGAGAGGAAAGCTCAGGCCAGCCCCCACTGCTTCATGCAACACTGAGTGACCTTCATTACCACCAGCCTGGAGCTGTGTGCTGGCTTGTACCAGTCTCCTTACCCATGGCTTGGCTCGCAGGCTGCAGGCACTGCTCTCTCTGATCTCCTGAGGTATCACTGCCTGAGAGCCATCAGGCTGCAGAGTCAGAGCACATCAGCTCTAATCCAAGCCTGATGTCTCTTAGGAGCTGCAGCAGGGGTGGCTCTGCTGCACTACCAGAAAAAACTTCCCTTTCTCTGTCTCTCCATCCGAAGTATCCTGGGCTGTAGGAAGAAGAATGTGGCCAGCAGATTGAGGGAGGTTCTCCTGCCACTCTGCTCTCCACAACTGGAAGAACTGGGTCCAGTTCAAGAAAGTCAGGGAACTATTTGGAATAGTCAAGTAGAGGCTGCAAACACTCTGAGGGGCTTGGAGTATCTGTGAGAGGGAAAGCTGAGACACCTGAGGCTGTTTAGCCTGGAGAAGAGCAGCCTAAGAGGGCATCCCCTCGTTGCCCACCAGTAGCTAAAGGGCAAGAGGATGGGACCACTTTCTTTTGAGCACTGTCTACTGGAGAAGAAAGCTCAGGGGAGACTTCATTGCTCTCTTCAACCACCTAAAAGGGGATTGTAGCCAGCTGAGGTTGGTTTCTTCTCCCAGGCATTCAGTGACAGAACAAGAGGACACAGCCTCAAGCTGTGCCGTGAGAGGCTGAGGCTGGATGTTTGTGGAGGGATTTTTGCTAACAGGACATGAAATGATAAATATCAGCACCTGTGCTGGGAAGTGTCCTTGAGTCCATCTTGGGACCTAAGATACCAGGCACTGGGTGGCACCCCCCACATGCAGCTGCAGGGGGTGGAGTGCCAGCTGCATGTGGGCAGAGTTAGCCAGCCCAGGGGCTGGCCCCATAGATTGTTATTGTAATATCCCCTATCCATACCGTGCCTGCAGCCCTGGACCAACCATGTACCTTCCACAGGTACCCGTCGTAAACTAAGTTAGCTGTGCATGCCTCTTCCAGATAAGCAAATAGCTCACTGTAGCATGGCAGTAAAGCAGAGAGTGAGCATCTAATACTGGTGACCCAGGAACCATTCATCCCAGGTGCAATGCTGGCAGGGGTTAGAAAGAAGTTCTTCACAGCAAGAGTGACTGGCACTGGAATGGGCTGCCAGGGGAGGCAGTGGAGCCCCCACCCCTGAAGGTGTTTAAAAGGAGTCTGATGTCATGGTAGGCCTGGTAGGCCCAAGATAGACTTTATGGATATCCAGGCTTGGCCAGGAATGTTTTCCTGCTCCACAGGAGAAGCAACCGCAGGAAAAGGAGACAAAAGAACCTGGAGCCACTGAGTCTAAGGACTCTGCCTGCCCAGAATCCTAGAATCATAGAATGGTTTAGGTTGGAAGGGACCTCAAGGATCATCCAGCTCCAACCCCCTGCCATAGGCAGGGACACCTCCCACTAGAGCAGGCTGCTCAAGGCCTCATCCAGCCTGGCCTTAAATGCCTCCAGGGAGGAAGCATCCACAGCCTCCCTGGGCAACCTGTGCCAGTGTCTTACCACCCTCACTGTAAAGAACTTCCTCCTAACATCCAGTCGGAATCTCCCCTCTGCCAGTTTAAACCCATTCCCCCTCGTCCTGACATTACCAGACCTTGTCAATAGTCCCTCCCCAGCCTTCCTGTAGGCTCCCTTCAGATACTGGAAAGCCACTCTAAGGTCTCCTCGAAGCCTTCTCTTCTCCAGGCTGCAGAGCCCCAATTCTCTCAGCCTGTCCTCATAGCAGAGCTGCTGCAGCCCTCTGAGCATCTTCGTGGCTCTCCTCTGGACCCGCTCCAACTCTCTGGTAAACAAGGTGCACACACTTAGCTTGGGCCTGCCTTGTGCAAGGCCTGTGCTTATCCCAGCAAGCCTATGGCTTTGCCTAATATGGCAAGGTTTGGCTAACTGCCATTCTAATTGGCTATGCTGTGTCCGAAGGGTAATCCACCCTGGCCCACATTGGTAAAAAGAGGTACACAGGTAAACAGCCTGCTCTGGTGTGCTCTGCTGTGCTCTGCTGTGCTCTGCTGTGCTATTCCTGCCTGCCTTATCTGCTGCCATTGCTTACTGCCTCACTGTTTGCCTGGAAACTCCACTGTCATAAGTTTAGCAGGAACAGACTCTAAATGCCTCCACCCAATCAGCCTACACAGCCAGCGTGACATGGTGCTGAGACTGCACATCACAGGACATCCTGCCTGCACCTGGAAGTCTCCTACCAAGGCAAGAAGTCCTGGAGATAGCCAGATCAGCCAGAGGAGCCAGGAGACAAAGCCAGATCGTCTGCCTCTGCCCCAGAAGCAGTGTACTGACTGCAGGTGGTGTTGGACTGCAGGAATCTTCTCCTCCAGTTCAGTTAATGTCTCTGTATTTTGCAGGTCATTACTAGATGTGGATATTCTCCTTACAATGTGTCCATGAGCGTGTAAGAACCTGAACATTACTAAAATCAGTGGCTGGGGGGTGGCAGAGTTCTCAGGCTCACAGGATATTAGGGGTTGGAAGGGACCCAAGGAGATCACTGAGCCCAACTTCCCTGCCAGAGCAGGACAATCCTATCTAACACAGGTCACAGAGGAACACATCCAGACAGGCCTGGAAAGGCTCCAGAGAAGGAGACTCCACAACCTCTCTGGGGAGCCTGTGCCAGTGCTCTGGGACCCTTATAGTAAAGAAGTTCTCCCTTGTGCTGAGGCAGAACCTCTTTTGCTGCAGCTTACACCCATTGCTTCTTATCCTATCCCAGGCAGCAGTGAGCAGAGCCTGTCCCCCTCTGGGCCCCAGACCCTGTCCCCCTCCTCCTGGCAGCCTTCAGATACTTATAAACATTTATCAAATCCCCTCCCAGTCTCCTCTTCTCCAGACTAAGCAGCCCCAGGTCCCTCAGCCTCTCCTCAGAAGGCAGTGCCCTCCAGTCCCCTCATCATCTTCGTAGCCCTCCACTGGACTCTCTCCAGCAGATTCCTGTTCCTCTTCAACTGGGGAGCCCTAAACTGAACACAGTATTCAAGATCAGGTCTCAGCAGGGCAGAGCAGAGGGGAAGGAGAACCTCCCTTGATCTGCTGGACACACTCCTCCTAATACAGCCCAGGATCCCATTGGCCTCCTTGGCCAGCAGGGCACACTGCCTGGCTTAGCTCTGAGTATCAAAACTAATAAACAATATGAGCTTTGGAAAAAAGATCTTCTCACATTAATGCATTTCCCCTTTGTAACAGCCGCAGGAGGCACTGAGAGCCATGGCTTTGATAACTGGAAGGTGCTAGGTTGGACTCGATGATCTCAGAGGTCTTTTCCAACCTGACTGGTTCTGTGGTTCTGTGATGGATTCTGTGGCAGTCCAAGGGGTGGCAGGCACCAACCAGAGCACAAGAAGTTCATAGAATCATAGAATCAGCCAGGTTGGAAGAGACCTCCAAGA
Organism: Tricholaema leucomelas; assembly: GCA_013400475.1. Taxonomy (NCBI): domain Eukaryota; kingdom Metazoa; phylum Chordata; class Aves; order Piciformes; family Lybiidae; genus Tricholaema lacrymosa; species Tricholaema leucomelas. The sequence continues at coordinate 31,413 of WAAF01000440.1, forward strand.
TCACCCAGTCCAACCTAGCACCCAGCCCTATCCAGTCAACCAGACCATGGCACTAAGTGCCTCATCCAGGCTTTTTCTGAACACCTCCAGGGACAGCAACTCCACCACCTCCCTGGGCAGCCCATTCCAATGCCAATCACTCTCTCTGCCAACAACTTCCTCCTAACATCCAGCCTAGACCTCCTCTGGCACAGCTTGAGGCTGTGTCCCCTTGTTCTGTTGCTGGCTGCCTGGGAGCAGAGCCCAACCCCACCTGGCTACAGCCTCCCTTCAGGTAGTTGTAGACAGCAATGAGGTCTGCCCTCAGCCTCCTCTTCTCCAGGCTGCACACCCCCAGCTCCCTCAGCCTCTTCTCACAGGATTTGTGTTCCAGACCCCTCCCCAGCCTTGTTGCCTTTCTCTGGGCACCTTCCAGCACCTCAACATCTCTCTGCAGTGGAGGAGCCCAGAACTTGACACAGTACTCAAGGTGTGGCCTGACCAGTGCTGAGCACAGGGGCAGAATAACCTCCCTCCTCCTACTGGCCACACTGTTCCTGATCCAGGCCAGGATGCCATTGGCTCTCTTGGCCACCTGGGCACACTGCTGGCTCATCTTCAGCTACTATCCACCAGTACCCCCAGGTCCCTTTCTTCCTGGCTGCTCTCATCCACTCTGTCCCCAGCCTGTAGTGCTGCTTGGGATTGTTGTGGCCAAAGTGCAGAACCCTGCACTTGGCCTTGTTCAGTCTTATCCCATTGGCCTCTGCCCACCCATCCAGCCTGGCCAGGTCCCTCTGCAGGGCTCTCCTACCTTCCAACAGCTCCATACCTGCTCCTGGCTTGGTGTCATCTGCAGACTTACTGATGCTGTACTCAATGCCCTCATCCAGATCATCAATAAAGGCATCGAACAGAGCATGCAGTCTAACCAGGATCACCCACCTGGATGGGTGACTGCACAGTCTAGGAAGCACAGCCATGATTAAATGAGTTGAAAGTCTTTTTCCTAGGCAGTGTAGTGAACCAAACAAGCACCTGAACTTTGCACTGCAGATCTCAGCTAATAACTTCCACTTTGCTCATCTAAATATACCAGCAGCTTTCTCCTTTTGTCACCTTTTTCCCCTCTACACTTCTCTGAGACCCCACCTGGAGTACTGCATCCAGTTCTGGAACCCCCATTACAAGAAGGATGTGGAGATGCTGAAGAGTGTCCAGAGAAGGGGCACTGGGGTGCTCAGAGGGCTGCAGCAGCTGTGCTGTGAGCACAGACTGAAAGAGTTGGGGATGTGCAGGCTGGAGCAGAGGAGGCTCCCAGGTGACCTTCTTGTGGCCTTCCAGTATCTGAAGGGGGCTACAAAAAAGCTGGGGAGGGACTTTTCAGGATATCAGAGAGTGACAGGACTGGGGGGAATGGAGCAAAGCTGGAGTTGGGGAGAGTCAGCCTGGAGGTGAGGAGGAAGTTCAGCACCATAAGAATGGTGAGAGTCTGGAATGGGTTGCCCAGGGAGGTGGTTAAGGCCCCATCCCTCTAGGTGTTGAAGGCCAGGCTGGATGAGGCTGTGGGCAGCCTGCTGTAGGGTAGGATGTACCTGCCCATGGCAGAGGGGGGTTGGAAGTAGCTGATCCTTGTGGTCCCTTCCCACCCTGACTGATTCAATGATTCTGTGATTCCCGGAAACTGCCCATGTTGGGTTTGCTGCCTTGCTGTTTAATTGGCATTGATAGGATTTCATTTGTGTGACTCTACACAGCCTTGCACATTGATTTTAATAGGAAAAACCCAACATTATATGATGTAATAAAAGCTCCTTCAAAAAAAATGTGAAGGAGTGGAAATGGCAATGGAAAAGCTGTAGGCAGAGGCTGTTATTTTTGTAATATACAAAGACAGTTCTCAAATATAGAATCAGCCAGGCTGGAATAGAGTCGACCAGGCTGGAGACAATCAACCAGGCTGGAATAGAATGAAGCAGGCTGGAATAGAATGAAGCAGGCTGGAATAGAATCAAACAGGCTGGAATAGAATCAGCCAGGCTGGAATAGAATCCACCAGGCTGGAGACAATCAACAAGGCTGGAAGAGAATCAACCAGGCTGGACTAGAATCAACCAGGCTGGAGACAACCAACCAGGCTGGAATAGAATCATCCAAGCTGGATAGAATCATCCAGGCTGGAATAGAATCAACCATGCTGGAATGAAATCAACCAGGATGGAATAGAATCAACCAGGCTGGAGACAACCAACCAGGCTGGAATGGAATCAACCATGCTGGCACAGAATCAACCAAGCTGGAATTAAATCAACCAGGCTGGAATAGAATTAGCCAGGCTGGAATAGAATCATCCAGGCTGGAATAGAATCAGCCAGACTGGAATGAAATCAACCATGCTGTATGCAGGCCAGTGCTGGATGCCCCTGCTTTGGCAAGGGCTGTACTAGGTTATGGCCAGGGCCCTGTCCAAACCCCACCATGCTGTGACTCTGGTTCTGGGTGGGTGTGATGCGGTGATCCCGAGGACACCTGCAAGGCTTTTGACACAGGCACTCACAACACCCTACCTGCAGTCTGGAGTGACCCAGATTTGCTGGTGGAGTGTTCAGCAGATAAGGAATTGGCTGGATCCAAAGGACAATGCTCAGTGGCTTGAAGTCCAGATGGAGAGCAGTGCCAGATGGTGTCCCTCAGGCCTCTGTGCTGGGACCTGCACTAGCTAATACCTGTATCAATAACACAGACTGTGGGACCGAGACACCATCAGCAAGTGTGCGGATGGCACCAAACTGAGTGGTGCTGTCCATATGCCAGAGGGACAGGTTGGCATCCAAAGGGACCTGAGCAGCCTGGAGGGGTGGGCCCTGGTGAGCCTTATAGGTTCCAGAAGAGCAAGTGCAGAGTTCTGCACCAGGGCTGGAACAATCCTCACTGTCAATACAGACTGAGGGCTGAGGGGAGAGAAAGCAGCCCTGAGGAAAAGGACTTGAGGACGATGATGGACAGGAAGCTGGGCACGAGCAGTGAGCTTGCAGCCCAGAAGGACAAAGGCATCCTGTGCTGCATCAAAAGCAGATTCAGAGAGGTGATTCTGCCACTTTGCTCTGCTCTGGTGAGGCTTCACCTGGAGTACTGTGTCTAGGTCTGGAGCCTTCAATACAGGAAGGACATAGAGCTGATGAACAGGTCCAGAGGAAGGCCACAAAAGTCATCAGGGCCTTGGAACACCTCTGCTACAATGACAGGCTGAGGGAGCTGGGGTTGTTCAGCCTGGAAAAGAGAAGA
>WAAF01000440.1:35368-78343 GCA_013400475.1 Tricholaema leucomelas
AGAATCATCCAGGCTGGAATAGAATCAACCATGCTGGAATGAAATCAACCAGGATGGAATAGAATCAACCAGGCTGGAGACAACCAACCAGGCTGGAATGGAATCAACCATGCTGGCACAGAATCAACCAAGCTGGAATTAAATCAACCAGGCTGGAATAGAATTAGCCAGGCTGGAATAGAATCATCCAGGCTGGATAGAATCAACCAGGCTAGAATAGAATCAGCCAGGCTGGAATAGAATCAGCCAGGCTGTGATAGAATCATCCAGGCTGGAATAGAATCAACCAGGCTGGAATAGAATCATCCAGGCTGGAATAGAATCAACCAGGCTGGAATAGAATCAGCCAGGATGGAATAGAATCAGCCAGGCTGGAATAGAATCAGCCAGGCTGGAATAGAATCAACCAGGCTGGAAGAGAATCAACAAGGCTGGAATAGAATCATCCAGGCTGGATAGAATCAACCAGGCTGGAGTAGAATCAGTCAGGCTGGAATTTAATCACCCAGGATGGAATAGAATCAGCCAGGATGGAATAGAATCAACCAAGCTCGAATAGAATCAGCCAGGATGGAATAGAATCATCCAGGCTGGAATAGAATCAACCAGGCTGGAATAGAATCAGCCAGACTGGAATGAAATCAACCATGCTGTATGCAGGCCAGTGCTGGATGCCCCTGCTTTGGCAAGGGCTGTACTAGGTTATGGCCAGGGCCCTGTCCAAACCCCACCATGCTGTGACTCTGGTTCTGGGTGGGTGTGATGCGGTGATCCCGAGGACACCTGCAAGGCTTTTGACACAGGCACTCACAACACCCTACCTGCAGTCTGGAGTGACCCAGATTTGCTGGTGGAGTGTTCAGCAGATAAGGAATTGGCTGGATCCAAAGGACAATGCTCAGTGGCTTGAAGTCCAGATGGAGAGCAGTGCCAGATGGTGTCCCTCAGGCCTCTGTGCTGGGACCTGCACTAGCTAATACCTGTATCAATAACACAGACTGTGGGACCGAGACACCATCAGCAAGTGTGCGGATGGCACCAAACTGAGTGGTGCTGTCCATATGCCAGAGGGACAGGTTGGCATCCAAAGGGACCTGAGCAGCCTGGAGGGGTGGGCCCTGGTGAGCCTTATAGGTTCCAGAAGAGCAAGTGCAGAGTTCTGCACCAGGGCTGGAACAATCCTCACTGTCAATACAGACTGAGGGCTGAGGGGAGAGAAAGCAGCCCTGAGGAAAAGGACTTGAGGACGATGATGGACAGGAAGCTGGGCACGAGCAGTGAGCTTGCAGCCCAGAAGGACAAAGGCATCCTGTGCTGCATCAAAAGCAGATTCAGAGAGGTGATTCTGCCACTTTGCTCTGCTCTGGTGAGGCTTCACCTGGAGTACTGTGTCTAGGTCTGGAGCCTTCAATACAGGAAGGACATAGAGCTGATGAACAGGTCCAGAGGAAGGCCACAAAAGTCATCAGGGCCTTGGAACACCTCTGCTACAATGACAGGCTGAGGGAGCTGGGGTTGTTCAGCCTGGAAAAGAGAAGACTCTGGGAAGACCTAACAGCAACCTTCCACTACTTGAGGAGGCTACAAGAAAGATGGAGACTGTTCACAAAGGCCTGCAGTGATAGAATGGGGAAAAAATGGCTTTGGACTAGAGAAGAGTAGAATCAGATTGGATACCAGAAACAAGTTCCCTGCCTTGAAGGTAGTGGAGCACTGGAGCAGGTTGCCCAGGGAGGTGTTTGGGGCCCCATCCCTGGAGATATTCAAGGTGTGGCTCAGCAGGGCTCTGGGCAACCTGATCCAGGTGAGGATTTCCCAGTTTCCTGCAGAGGAGGTCACTTCCAACCCAGACCATTTGAGGGTGATGTGATTCCATGAATAGTTCAATGGGTCAGAGAAGATGTCAGGATGCTTGGTGTGACAAAACTGACAACCTCAACCAGCCAAGGTACTCATCAGAAAACTCCAGAATCATTTCTGCCTGCACAGCAACCCCTCTGTGCCAGGGTAGTTACTGCCCTCCCCAGTAGCCAGAATCTTGAGGTCCTTTGATACTTTCTCAAGCAGACAGGTTTAGGTGGACAAAATTCCTCAGCCTTACTTTGCCACAAGGCAGTGCCCTGAGGGCTGTCTGGACCCACCAGTCCTTCCCAGACCAGGAGTACAGCCCTTGTCTCCTGCTCTGCAGCCTCCCCTGGAAAGCGCAGACAGCTCTGTTCACCGAAGACCACTCAGATAGCCTTGGTGAGACAAGGGAAGAGCCCCAGGTGCCCAGGGAATACCTCAGCTTCTTCCCCAAGGTTACCATTCCCTCTCCCTTATATTTTCCTCTCTGAGCTCTGCTGCTCAGATATCCTCAGTTCCTTGCTTCCTGCCCCTCAAGAGACCTGGGGGACAAACAGGACCTGCTGTGCACAGCTTTAAGGGACGAAAAGGAGCAGTTCCCCTTCCACCCCAACAGCAGCACAGCATTCAGAAGAGAAAAAAGTGGAGAGAGGCTCACCTGCCTGAACCACCCAATGGGGACAGTGACGTGGGGCAGCTCTTTGTCTTCTTGGCCACAGGAACTGAAGTCCACCCACAAAAGAAGGCAAAGAAGATTCAAGTACTGGAGTTGAAATTCAGCCTTTTTCTGCCCCTAGATCCCTCCTCTGTCCTCAGGTCCTGTCTCCTCCTCCAGAGGAGGGAGATTTGTTGATGCTGAAGGTGATCAGACGTCAACAGAGTTTTGATGTTCCAGAGAAGCTTAAGACAATGAGACCCCTGCTGAAAAGCCACTGCTCAGCACCAGAAGGAAGCCTGCTCTCAGGAGGAAAGCTGCACTGTGGTTGTTGGCAAGAAGGAAAACCATTATGTGTTCACCATGGCTCTAAGATGAACTTTGTTCATCTCATGAAAGGCTTAAATCTGGATTGGGAAAGTGGAAATAAACATTAAAGATTAACTTGCAATTGACTCTGAAGATCAGCAGCCCTGTGGAGAGGCACCTGGGAGTGCTGGTGGGCAACAAGTTCACTAAGGACAGCAATGTGCCCTGCTGGCCAAGAAGGCCAATGGGATCCTGGGGTGTATTAGGAGGAGTGTGTCCAGCAGGTCCAGGGAGGTTCTCCTTGCCCTCTGCTCTGCCCTGCTGAGACCTCGTTTTGAATACTGCCTTCAGTTTTGGACTCCTTAGTTCAAGAGGGACAGAGATCTGCTGGAGAGGGTCCAGTGGAGGGCTACGAGGATGATGAGGGGACTGGAGGGCACTGCCTGATGAGGGACCTGGGGCTGCTTAGTCTGGAGAATAGAAGACTGAGAAGGGAGTTAATAAATGTGTATAGACACCTGAGGGCTGGGGGTCAGGAGGTGGGGGACAGGCTCTGGGGGTCAGGAGGCAGGGGACAGGTTCTGCTCCCTTGCTCCCTGGGATAGGACAAAGAGGAATGGGTGTAAGCTGCAGCACAGGAGGTTCCAGCCAAGCATTGCACTGCCTGCTTACTCTACTGCTGCAGTTCTCTAGAGGGCACTTGCTGGGTGCCAGCAGGTTTCTGCTCTGGTGCCCTCTCTCAGCCTGGAGGTAGCTCTGAGCTGCAGAGCCCTACAGCCATTGCCCACCTCCATTTACCATCTCATGCCTCAGTCCCCATGGGGACTGAGCTCCATCATGTGCTTGCTGTGCCTTTGGCACCACCACAGGATGGCAAGGAGGAAACAGCTGTGAGCAGGGACAGCAAGAGGCCAGTCTGGTGTGAATCCAAGAGCACTTCAGCTCAAGGAATGACCTTCTCCAGAGGCAGAATTGTTCATAGTTCACTGTGTCTTCTCTGAACAGTGTCTCTCAAATCCCAGGGCAACCTTTTCTCCATTCCCCAAGGAAGCTGACAACCAAGCATCAGTCCCACAGACCAAAACGTCCTGATCTTCACCCAGAGCCAGCTGAGAATTAATCATTAACATTCAATTTTCACTTTCAAGGTATAAAGGTTTCAAACTGAATGAAGTTAATCAGCCACCAAGAGGCAGGAGAAGTGGACTTTGGGACTTTCTCCTTCCTGCAACTTTCATTCTGAAAGAAGTTTCCTTTTCAGTGCTGAGCAGTGGGTACACAGCAGGGATCTGCTTGACTCTCTGGACTATCGAAGCTCCTTTGGCACCTGATCACCTTCCACACCAAAATATCTCCCTTCTCTGGAAGAGGAGGCAGGACCTGCAGGCAGAGGAGGGATTTGGATGCAGAGAAAGACTCAATTTCAACTCCAGTACCTGAATCTTCTCTTCCTTTTCCTTCCCTTCTGTGGGTGGGAGCTCAGTTTCCGCGTGCAAAGAGCTGTCCTGTATCACTGTGTCCCTCGAGTGGTTTGGGCAGGTGAGTTTCCCTCTTCATTCTTTCTCATCTGAGCAAAGCCTAATGCTGTGCTGCTGCTGGGGTGGAAGGGATGAGCTCATTCCATCCTCGCAGCTGTGGACACAGTGACCAGCAGGTGCTGCTCATGCGCCAGGTCTCCTGAGGGGCAGGTGGCAAGAGGCTGGGGACAACGGCAGCAAGTGAGCTGCTCCCAGCACTCACAAGAGGGATGGGAGAGAGAGAGAGCAGCTTGGTGGGCTCTTGGCAGCCAGCTGAGATCAGCCCAACACCCTCCTTATTCCATGTCTTGGTCAGGGTAAACTCCAGGGTTGGAGCTAGTCCCAAGCACTATGCACACAGACAGAGACTCCCCCTTCTGCCTCAGTGGGAGAGAGCAGCTGGGCTGAAGCCTCTTCTGTGCTCTGCACAAGCACACAGCTGTGACCAAGGAGAGTGATGGGCAGGGCTGTGAGAGCTCTCCCAGAGCTCCACTACACCCAGGGTGGCACAGGCACCATCTGGGAGGCTACCAGAAGATCTTCCCAACTCTGCTTCTCTTCTCTAATCCTGTGCCCACCACAGCCACTTTGGCCACTCTTTTCCTTGCACTGACAGCTGAAGCCTGGGGAAAGGACACAGGAAAGTAGAAGGAGCAAGGAGATAACTGAGGAACTTGCAAGAACTGAGTTTGTTCTCCTCAGAGAGGGCTGGATAGGAAAGGGAGTCATTAAAGTCACATAAGGTCCCTGGCAGGACTGAGTGGGATAAGAGGGTTTGTGTCTCCTAACAAATTCTCCGCTGAATTCTGCTTTAGGCACAGCAGAAGCCTTGGCTCTGGGTGGGATGAGTTTGGTCACAAGGAGGGAATGTAGCAGAGGGAATTGCTGGTGGTTGGTAGAGGAAGGCTTTCAAGGCAAAGTACAGCACTGCTTGGGTTCTTTTTCCTTGGCTGGGCAACAAGAGCAGGAGTCTCATTCTATTCTGCAGCAACAAACTGCTGAGCAGAGTGAAGCTCTCTGATCTTCTCTCACTTCCCGTGGCAAGAGGTAAACATTTTTCACTCTAAACTCTCTTGCAGGCAGAAATATGGAATGTGTTTGTTGCTGTTTTAGGAAGACAAAGTCTGATGCAGGTGAGTGCCAGGACTGACCCACAGGGCCTGAGAACAGAAACATGTCAGTAAGGAGATTTGGAGACTTCTGATGCTTGAGGACCCATCACAGTCAGGTGAAGCCAACTCAACACTCCAGAAATGGTCACTGCAAAAGCCTCCAGCAAGTCCTCTGTTAGCTTACACATCCCCAGGCAGCTGTCCACAACCCAGGCTGTCAGTGTCCAGAGCTACCTGAGCAGGAAGCTTTTGCCAGCACACACCAGGACAGTCTGCACTCTCTGTGGTCCCTTCCTCCCCAGCTTCTCCAGCAGGGCCTTTAGGCAGTGAGGAATTAGTGAGGTTTGTTGGATGCTGCTGAGAAAGGAGGAGATGGAACTCCACGAGCAGGCCATGGCTCTGAGCACAGGGCACTGCTGAGAGCAGCTCTGCCTGTTCAGAAGCCGAGGGCCAAGTGGGAGCCCTTTCCAGATGGCACCTTCCAGGTGAAATTGAATTCCTGTGAGTTCAAGGGGAAAAGAGGTAGGAAAAAAACACCCACAGGGGAGCCCCAAGAAAGATCCCTTCATGGGGACCTTAAATCAGAGGCTTAGGGGATCCTCACTGCAGGGAGGTGTCTGCCCCTCAGGGAGGCACCAACTTTGTCCCTGTGACACTGTTCTTTTTTCCCAGGAAATACAGTGGAGGAAAGTACCAGAAGGGCCCTGGGCTTCGAGCAGCAGCAGCAGCAGCACCTCCAGCAGCAGCACCTCCAGCAGCTCTCCCAACAAATAGAAGCTCTGAAGGCCAAGCAGGAGTCCACACAGCATGAGGTTCACCTGCTCAGAGCAGCCTTGGAGACCATACTAAATAAGCAGGGTATTTACCTGACACAAATTCCACCTCTGGACCTCTCTCCTTACCCATCAGACTCATCCCCCTTGGCCACACTTGGGTTTCCTCCACGACCATTTCCAACAAGTTCTCTTCCCACACACAGTTTTTCAGCAGTTACTGAACTCTTTGGGTCTGCATTTTACCATTTCTTGCTGACCAATTAGTGTCTGCATTGATCACCAGCCTGGGATCCCTGTCAGGCTGATCCCCATCTCACCAGCTTCTCTCTCTTCCCATGGGAAGAAGTGGAGAGCTTTCAGCCCAATCCTCACAGCACAGCTGCAGAACAAATGAGGTGAGCAGGGCAAGCAGCAAGCAGCCTTCACCCCCCTGAAGGCAAAAGCTGAGTGTATGAATGTGTCCCCTGCAGCTCCTCCACAGAGGTGCAGATGGACAGATCCATCTTTCTTGGGGATCAGCTCTTGGGACCCATGTCAGTGAGACCCCTCCCTGCTGAGGTGGACATCAAGGTGGTCAAGGCCACTCTTCTCTCCCTTGTCTTTAAAGGCAGTTTCTAGCTTGGGCTCTCTATGATCCCATATGGGTGATGAATGTGTCCACCTCCAGTCCCTTTTCAAGTCACCTTCCACAGACCAAGAATCTTCCCTCACACAGCTCACAGATGATGTGTGGGGATGTGGCAAAAGGGCAGTCATTCTGTGCAGCCTGAGGAGCACATCTTTGACAAGTGCTCCTCAGCCACAGTCTCCTTCTCCGTCCTAGGGCAGGTCACAGGAAAACCATTTGGGTCACCCTGCACCGTGCATGTGGGGACACATCTTGGGAAGACTCAGGAACTCCAAAGTGCAATGGGCAATGAGCAGATCTGAAGGCACTGTAGTGGAAGAGCTGCACTGGGCGAGATTCAGGTGTCACTGGGAGATACTGAGGCAGCAGCCGGGCTGCTGATGACAGTGGAGCATCCCTACATGCAGATGGGTTCAGTGAAGAGCCCTGCAGCTATCGCTCCTCTCCTCCCAAGGCAGGGGAAAAAAGACAATCCTCCACCAAGGAAACTCCCTTCTCTCCCATCGCTTCTCCCCTACCACCAGAATTACATCTTCTGCTACCTACAGGTCAGGTCTGCTTCCAGTCTTTGCTTCTAACAGAGGAAGCACCTCAGTGCTCTTGGGCTTTGCTCTCATTCCAGGTTAGCTCAGGACCTGTTGCTATAGTTTCCAACTTAAAGAAGCAGCCTGACACTAGTGGAGAACACAGCCCTGGTGGTCAGCATCATGGCTGTGTCTCAGCACACTGCAGCCCATTGAGCCTTGGCAAATCCACTGACTGCTGCTTTTGTCTTTGTCCCACAGAGCTCTTCAGAATCCAGCGCTACAAAGGTAAGCACCAGGCAGAAGATGGAGCTGAGCACTCAGAGCCTGAGTGCATCTCTGCAGAGTACATCCCAGCTGCTCAGAGAGCTCTTTGCAGAAAGCACCTGTCTGCCTGCTTGATCCCTTCTCTCACACCTTCCTCCTCTCTGTCACACCCAACTTCCTTTGGCCGTAATGATTTGAGCTCAAAAGGCTGTAAAAGTCACTTGTGATTCTGATGTTGGCCAAGGAGGATCTGCATGGTCATCTCCTGTCATTTTCCTGAGGCTATCCCAAAGGAATTCCCAGTCAGAATCCCAGAGAATGGTTATGGGAGGCATTGGAGGGGAGAACACAGCCTCCCTGAGACTAGAGGCTGCTTGGTTCACCTAAGCATGCAAGGGGAAGGAAGAACAAGTAAGAGATGGATGAGGACACAGAAGAGAAAGGCTCAGCAAAGCAGAGCTTGTGTTTGCTGCAGTGCTCACCATCACAAGGGTAGGGAGGCTCTACAGAGGGACTTGGATAGGTTGGGTCCATGGCCAATGTCAATGGCATGAGTGTCAACAAGGCCAAATGCCAGGTCCTGCACTTGGGCCACAGCAGCCCCAAGCAATGCTGCAGGCTTGGGGAAGTGTGGCTGGAAAGCTGCCTGTCAGAAGGGGACCTGGGGGTTATAATGGACAAGCAACTGCACATAAGCAAGCAGTGTGCCCAGGTGGCAAAGAAAGTCAGTGGCATCCTGGCTGGGACTAGAAATATTGTGTCCAGCAGGAGCAGAGAGGTGATTGTCCCCTTGGACTCTGCTCTGGTGAGGTCATACCTTGAGAATTTTGTGTTCAGTTTTGGGTACCTCATTACAAGAGGCTTATGGAGGTGCTGGAGTGAGTGCAGAGGAGGGAAATGAGCTGTGAAAGGGCGTGGAGAATGAATCTGATGAGGAGTGACTGAAGGAGCTGGGTGGTTGGCTTAAAAGAGAGGAGGCTGAGGGGAGATTTCATGGCTGTCTACAGCTACCTGAAAGGACATTGTGGAGAGGCTGCTGCTGGTCTCTTCTCACAGGGAATTAGTGATAGAACAAGAGGGAATGGCCTCAAGCTGTAGCAGGTTGGGTTTAGACTGGGCATTAGGAAACATTTTTTCCCAGCAAGACTGTTCAGGCACTGGACTGCCTGGAATGCTGCCCAGGGAGGTGGTTGGGTCACCAACCCTGGATGTTTAAAAGTTGTTTGGATGTGGTGCTTGAGGACATGGTTCAAGGGAGAACTTTGTAGAATAGGGGTAAGGGTTGGACTTGCTGACCCTGAAAGGCTTTTCCAACCTGAATGCCTCTGTGAATTTGCTCTCTGAATTTATGGCATGACTTGGTCATTGCAGGGGATGTCACCCTGGATGCTGACACAGCTCATCCCAGACTGGAAATCTCTGATGCAGGGAAGAGTGTGAGAGACACTGGGACCATCAGAGCTGTTCCCAGGAGTGATCTGAGATTTGATTGCCACCTGTTTGTGTTGGCCAAGGAAGGATACACATCTGGCAGACACTACTGGCAAGTGGACGTTGGCAAGAGGAAAAGCTGGACCTTGGGTGTTGCCCGGGAGTCTGTGACTCGCAAAGGGACGTTGACTCTGTCCCCTGAGAATGGCTTCTGGACCATAGGGCTTGTAGCTGGGAGAGACTGTTGGGCCTACACGGATCGCTGGTGCCGCCTGAGTGCGAGTGGGAAGCTGCAGAAGGTTGGGATCTTCCTGGACATCTCAGCCAAGCAGCTGTCGTTTTACAATGTCCACAAGGGGACAGCTCTGTACACTTTCAGCATTGCTGGGGGCAGCAGCCAGGCAGAGAAGTTTTTCCCTTTCTTCTCAACAGGTTCTGCAGGTGAAAAGCCTGAGGATGAGCCCCTGAGGATAGTGGAGGGGTTTGATGATGATGATGAATAGTTCAGTCTGCACTGTGCAGGTCCCTAATGTACAGGCATGGAGCAGATGGTGTTGTCGTCAGGCTGCTGCTGAGTTTGTGTCTTCTGAACAAAGTAGGGGAAGGAGAAGATGTGCTTGACAGTGTCCAGCTCTGGCATTTTTTCCAGGTACTTCATCATGGAAAGAAATTTGAGGGAAATTTTAGCCGCTCAAGAAAAAAAAAATGTTCATTCTTAGTTCATTTTGAACATTCTTCATTAGAACATTTTGAACAGGCTCCTGTGGATGGTTGGATTCTTTCTCCTCAATTTCTCTGCCAATGATCTGAATGAGGGCATTGAGAGAGCCTCTGGAATTCTATAGGTGAGCTGAAATGATGTAGGGCAGCGAGTCTCTAGAGAGGAATCTGAACAGGCTGCGTCAATGGGATAAGGCCAGGGTTCAGAGAAGACAAGATCTGAATCTTAACCTCCTGTCAAAACAACTACATGCAGAGATTGAGGTTGGGACAGACTGGATGGAAAATTGCTCAGCAGAGAATGATCCAGGATGTTGACACCGGAACGGGTTGCCCAGGGAGGTTGTGGATGCTTCCTCCCTGCATGTGTTTAAGGCCAGGCTGGATGAGGCCTTGAGCAACCTGCTCTAGTGGGAGGTGTCCCTGCCCATGGCAGGGGGTTGGAGCTGGATGATCCTTGAGGTCCCTTCCAACCTAAACCATTCTATGATTCCATGTTGGCTGACAGCCTGATGAACTTTAGCCAGTGTATGCCCAGGTGGCTAAGGAGGACACCAGCATCCTGGCCTGGATCAGCAATAGTGTGGCCAGCTGGACCAGGGAAGTGATGGTGCCCTTCTACACAGCACCGATGAGGCTGCATCTTGAATACTGGGTTCAGTTTTGGGCTCCAAAATAAAAGCATATTGAGGTGCTGGAGCAGGTCCATGTAAGAACAGCCAAGCTGGTGAAAGGCTCAGGTTATAAGCCCTCTGATGAAGAACTGAGAAAAAGCTCTCTGACAGGAGGTTGGAGCCAGGTTACCAGAAATAAGACCTGGGAACTACAAGGTCTGCAAACCCTCAAGTGATAAACAGAGCCTGCAAGTACCATTCCTGTAATCAGAGGCCAGAGTGTAGTGTTGGCTAAACAGTGTGTGGAGACAGCAGTGACCTTGAAAGGCTCTGCAGAGGACAAGCAGCTGCAGAGAGAGCAGAAGATGACGAAGGCTCCCCTCACCAGGGGGCTATGTGAGCACCAAAGCCAACAATGCCCATGGGCAGTAGGGAAAGTCGTTATGTAACAATCCTGCAATAAGGGAGGAGCTTGGTTCTGCCTGGCTCTGCCTTCTGGGGCCTACTGGCCACACATCACCAACCCTGAGCACACATGGGCCGAGAGCGTAGGTGGCTGAGCTGTGACTGGCACCAGCCTCGCCAGCGGGACAGCTGCTGGCACACGGTGGGGATGTCCTCCTTTTGAGAGGGCAGCTGAGCAGTGCTGCTCTCTCTGATCTCAGGAGCTCTGCTGGCCAGTGGGAGAGGGTGAGGCCAGCCTGCCCTTTGGCCAAGAGAGCTGCTGGGGGTGGTTTGTCATACCTTATCCACCACTGCAGTCCCTCCCATATACCTTTGCCTTTGCGGCTGTAGCATGTGAGCTGTAGGCATTGTGCTCCCCAGTGCACCTTTCTCCTTATGGTTTTAGTGTTTAAGCTGTAATAAAGTATTGAAACTGCACCCAGAGGGGGGTGCCCATGTGTTAAAAAATGTTCCCTGGTCACCACAGCAATTCTCACCACAACAATTGCAAAGAGGCTTTTGAGAATATTTACTCCCAAAATTGCTGTCTACAACTACCTGAGGGGTGGCTGTAGCTAGGAGGAGGTTGCTCTCTTCTCTCAGGTGGCCAGCACCAGAACAAGAGGACACAGCCTCAAGCTGTGCCAGGGGAAATTTAGGCTTGAGGTGAGGAGAAAGTTCTTCACTGAGAGAGTCATTGGCTACTGGAATGGGCTGCCCAGGGAGGTGCTGGAGTCGCCGTCCCTGGACCAGTTCAAGGCAAGATTGGATGTGGCACTTGGTGCCATGGTCTGGCCTTGAGCTCTGTGGTAACAGCTTGGACTTGATGATCTGTGAGGGCTCTTCCAACCTTAGTGATACTGTGAGACTGTGATAAAATATAATCTCTGGAGCTTCCAGGGCTGCATTGTAGCCCCAGACAGTACCCAAAACACTTGGAGGGGTTCTGGAGTTTCCCCAGGGCTGTGGATTCTTTCTGGATGAGCTGTGTCCTTTCCCAGGGCTCCTGGACTTCCCGCAGAAGTTTGCAGGTGTTCACACAGACAAAATGTCCTGCTGGTGGCTGAGTTCTCCTGCAAGGAGCAGCTTTCACTTTCAATTCATGCCAGGCTGCCTGTGAGTTTTGGCAATGATTCTTGCCTATGGCATGGAGCCACTTAATGCCTCTCCCTGGTAAACTGAGGCACAGCAGTTTCCAGGTGTTACACAGCAAAGCTGGTCTAGAGTATAGCAAGGCAGAGCACAATGGCAGAGCAGAGTCGAGGCAGAGCAGAGCAAGAGCGAGACTGCTGCCTTCTCTGGCCACTGAGACTAGCCAATCAGAGTGGCATTTGGCCAAACTTGGCCATGTTAGGTGAAGCCAGGGCCTCTAAGGGTTGGTTGTAAAAAGTCATAATGATAAAGTCTGTATCATTCATTGGTTTGCTAACTGGGTTTGAAAGTCAGTGCATAAACAATTCTGTCTTTGGCTTCCATGTGCTTCCAGCTCTCTGCTTCACACTGCTCCCTTTACCTCTGTCCTAACCTTCTCGCTGGTACAGACCAGCTAGGAGGTAATGGAGAATTACCAAGAGGTAATGGAGAAGGCAGGGAGCAGGAGCGGGGAGTGGGTCTGGTTGCTGGAAACCCTTCTGGTTTCACCTAGGAGGGTTGAGGAACAATTCAGGAGGATCCCTGTCAGGGCCTTTGTGCTGTCTCTACCTTGTAACTGTTCGTAAGTACTTGGAAATGTCTTTTGTACACATCCATTGCATTTCACACATCGAGATTTTAGTCTGCTTGTAGATACAGCTCCATCTGTTGCCAAGATTCTGGCTGTGATGAATTTCCTCTGACAGGGGTAAATTCCAACTGGTGGGGAGGGGTTTCAAACTCTAACCCACCACACTGTTTTCTCAAGTAGTGCCCAACGTGAGGCGCTGATTAAAATGAGGTAGGGTTAAAATCATTTCCCCAAAACTAAAATCACCAGACTGGCTCAGAAGGTTTGGAAGCAAGACAAAGCTGCATCTACCAGCAAGCTAAAATCTAAAGGCATTATAGTACAATGCATGTGTAGAAAATATATTTGCATATATTTTCAGTTACTTACAACTATTTACAAGTCAGGAAGAACACCAAAAAGCTTCTTTAATCATTCTCTGCACTGTCCTGGAGAGGGGAACAAAGGAGTATCTCTGTCAGAGAGAAATCAGGCCCACTGTTACCTACTCAGTCAGGGTTAGTGCAGCCATGGAAGATTGATCAGCAGCCATCAGGGTGGAGGAGAGAGGGGCAGGAGCAAGAGGAAAGAAAATGTCCAGCAGACTTTTATGCTAAGCAAGAAGCAATGGAATGATGCAGAAGGGGTGGATGTTGTGGTGGGTTTAGGTAACACTCGAGCTTCATTTTAAATGTTCAATAAAGAATTGTGTTGGTGTCCTGGATGACCAAATTCTTCTCACTCTGTGGGAGAAGAAAGGCACAAAAACCTGTTTCCACCCCACCCTGCCCTGCAGGCTTGAAGGGGGCAGCAAAGGGTCCTTTTTCTGCACAGGGGCTGACCCATGCAGAAGCCTGAGCTGAAATTGGGCTGGTGGTTGGCTGTGTTTTGGTGCCCAGTATAAATGGTAAGTGGTGCCCAGTGTAAATGGTAAATGGTGCCCAGTGTAAATGGTAATGGTGCCCAGTGTAAATGGTAAATGGTGCCCAGTGTAAATGGTAAGTGGACACTTTGTCTAGAAGAAGGATGAACAGAGCAGAGGTTCCTGCCTTGGGGTTCTCGTCTGGAGGGTTCCCGTCTGGAGAGTCCCCTGCACTGCGAAGGACAGGCTCCTGCTGTGACTGGACTGTGCCTGCTTTTGGGCAGCTCCTACCTCTGTACAGCTCTTGGTTCTATCCTGTCCCTGCATTTGGACAGTTCTCCCCACTTTTGCAGCCTTCTGTGCAAACTGGCAGGCTTGGCAAGCCCTGGGTTCCTCTGAGAGAGAACTGGCAGCACCTGGACTGCCCTCTCACAGACCCTACTCAGTAGCTAATTTCCTGGCTGCCACCCTAGCAGTTTGGCTCTCCCCTGCTGTTGTGAGAGCAGCATCATCCTGTGACCATCCCTCTTGGGAAGAAGTGCTCAAGACATTTCTGAGTTTGGCAGCTCTGTGACTTGTCTCACACTTCTGTGGCGTGGATCTCTATGATTGGATATTGGCTGCAGCATCAGGTGGCTGCTCCTGCAGAGGGATCCAGTGAGGGATCATTGCCGAGTGCCTCTCTCACCTTTGTGAGTAGCTTTTCCCTTAATCTTCTGCTCAGCCTGATTGATAGTGAGGTAAAGCTGTCTTCATAGCTTAGCCTTTTCCATTTCCTGGCTTCCTAAGTATCCAGACTTGTCTCTAATGTCCTTTGTAAGATGTTCCTGAGCAAACTGAACTCATTTTGTATTGTGCTGGGGGCAGGGCCAGGGAAATACAATAATTCTCTTTGTTATATTTCCTGCCTCAGCCACCTTCATTCCCTGCCTCCACGACAGCTGGGTACAGAAGAACAACAGAGACACCATTCCAGCTGGCAGTGCTGATAGTTTGTGAGGCAGAGGCTGGAAAAGTGGAGGTGGGAAGAGCTCCCTGAGGATTAGGTCTGTTGACTGAGAAGGGTGAGTGGGGGGTACTGGTCTGAGGAGGCCAACACCAAGGTGAAGAATGAAGGTGCCCCACTAGGAGTGGTTGGGGTGGAATAGGACCTAGAGCAGAGCACACTTTTCTTTTGCAACATTGTGAATTCTGACTGTCTCCTGGCAGTTTCCATCAAAGCCTTGAAGGGCTAAGAAAGCTGTACCCATTCCTCAGGCCAGGCCTTGGTAAGGCAGGAGAGATGAGGAAACTCCTGTCCATCAATCACAACACAAACTGAGCCTTCCCCCAGACAGTTGTCCAGAGAAAGCTGACCTGAGGTGCAGTAAACCTCCATGGACTCCATAGAGAGGGAGAACTCTATGGAGAGCAGCAGAGCTGGGCAGTGGCCTCATTGCTTGACTTCACCCAAGCTCAGAGAGGGGGAGTCAGAGCAGTGTGGGTTGTGAAATTCACCAATAGCAAGAAGCAAACCCTGTGCAGGACATTTGCAATGCCACATGTTCTAGCACCTTCTGAAGGGAGTCACCAAGACTTTTGTCAACCTGGACCTAGGAGATGCACTCTCAACTTCTGCAACTACCACGTCCTTGGTTCCACCACTCCCACGAGCTTTCGCTCCATGCTTTCCTTCAGTGTATCAACAATAAGTCAGCAAATGCTGGTTCTGGAGTGCTGAGGTGCTGTGGTCAGCTCCCCTGCCTGGCACCTGCGGGTAACATTGGAAATGCTTGTGAAAGGGAGTGAGGACACAAGTGCAAATGTTGACTGCAAAGCCAGCCTGGAGCAGGCTCCTCAGGAGATTATTTGGAATCTCAGGTGTCTCACAGCTCTGAACTGCCCTGTCCACCCTGCTCTACGCCATGGCAGATGCTCAGTGGGAGTGGACAGTTTGTTAGTTGGCACTCAAGCAAGTGTCCAGGCAAAGAGCAAAACAAAGGGTTTGTGTTAGGCACAGCATGGGAAGAAGAGAAGCTGAAATGATCCAACTCAGTGACACATGCTAGGAGCAGAAGAGGTCCTTCAGGAGGTACCTAAAGAAGCTGCTGTCTGAGCAGGTGGGAATTAAGCCTGGGGGAAAGGTTTGGTGGTTGATGGTGAGCATCAGACCTGAGAACTTTCCCTTCTTTTAACAAGGCTGATTGGCAACTGACAGCTTCACAGAGAAATTAACTGATGAATTCCACCTCACTGGGAGCTGCTCAGCAGAGCCCCTTGGCCACGTTCCAAGTCAAGCTCATCGCTCAACGAAGCTTCAGTACCAAGGTTCTCCACTGGCTCTGTAGTAAGCTTCTAGCAGGTCCTTGCTGCCAGGCACAGGGAACAAGGAAATGGACAGACACAAAACTACTCATTCTGAGAAATGTCACAGGAGCCACAGTGTGCCCAGGGGGGCAAGAGGGCCACCAGCATCCTAGAATCGCAGAAACAGTCAGGGCTGGAAGAGACCACAAGGGCAACCCCCCTGCCATGGGCAGGAACACCTTACCCTAGAGCAGGCTGCCCACAGCCTCAGCCAGCCTGGCCTTAAACACCTCCAGCCATGGGGCCTCTACCACCTCCCTGGGCAACCTCTGCCAGGCTCTCACCACTCTCATGATCAACAACTTCCTCCTCACCTCCAGGCTGACTTTCTCCACTGTCAGCTTCACTCCATCCCCCCCAGTCCTGTCCCTCCCTGACAGCCTCAAAAGTCCCTCCCCAGCTTTTTTGTAGTCCCCTTCAGATCCTGGCAGGCCACAAGAAGGTCCCCTGGGAGCCTCCTCTGCTCCAGCCTGCACAGCCCCAACTCTTTCAGTCTGTGCTCACAGCAGAGCTGCTGCAGCCCTCTGAGCATCCTCCTGGCCCTGCTTTGGACACTCTCCAGCATCTCCACATCCCTCTTGTCTCAGGGGCTCCAGAACTGGATGCAGTGCTCCAGGTGGGGTCTCACCAGAGAGGAGTAGAGGGGGAGAATCACCTCCTTCGCCCTGCTGGTCACACTTCTGCTGCTGCAGCCCAGGCTCTGGTTGGCTTTCTGGGCTGCAAGTGCACACTGCTGGCTCCTGTTGAGCTTCTCCTCCACCAGCACCCCCAAATGCCTCTCCTCAGTGCTGCTCTCCAGCCTGGCACTGCCCAGCCTGGATTGACGCTTGGTATTGCCCTGACCCAGATGCAGGACCTTGCACTTGGTCTTGTTGAACCTCCTGAGCTTGGCTTGTGCCCACCTCTGCAGCTTGTCCAGGTCCCTCTGGATGGATCCCTGCCCTCCAGCCCGGCTGCTGCACCACACAGCTTGGTAGCATCAGCAAACCTGATGAGGCTGCACTCAGTGCCTCTGTCCATGGCACCCACAGAGATGTTGAACAAGACTGGTGCCAGGACTGATCCCTGAGGGACTCCACTTGTCCCTGGCCTGCACTTGGCCATGGAGCCATTGACAGCCACTCTTTGGGTGTGGCCATCAAGCCAGTTCTTTATCCATCAGTGCTCCACTCCTCAACCCATGTTGGCACCAGCTTGGACACCAGGATGTGGTGCAGGACAGTGTCAAAGGCCTTACTCAGGGCCTGGTCAATGACATCAATTCCTCAACCCTCATCTATAAATGTTGTGACCTGTTCATAGAAGGCCACCAGGTTTGTCAGGCAGGATTTTCCCTTGGTGAGGCCATGCTGATTGTAGCAAATCATCTCTTCACTATTCTTCTGTCTCAGTAGTGCCTCCAGGAGGATCTGCTCCATGATCTTATTGGGCACAGCAGTGGTGTGACCAGCAGGCCCAGGGGAGGCATTGTCCCCTTCTCCTGGGCACTGGGTTTAGTTTTGGGCTCCTGACTCCAAGAAGGACATTGAGGGCTTGGAGCATTGTTATGGGTTGTGCAAAATTAATAATCAATATTAATGTTGATGTCCAAGGGAAGATTGTTAACCATTACAGTTGGCACAGTTGACTTGCTGGAGGGCAGGGAGGCCATGCAGAGGGATGTGGACAGGCTGGAGAGGTGGGCCCAGGCCAACCTCATGATGTTTAACAAGGCCAAGTGTAAAGTCCTGCACCTGGGTCAGTGCAATCTCAGGCACAGATACAGGCTGGGTGGTGAATGGCTGAGAGCAGCCCTGAGGAGAAGGACCTGGGGGTCTGGGTTGAGGAAAAGCTCAACATGAGCCTGCAGTGTGCACATGCAGCCCAGACAGCAACCCTGTGCTGGGCTGCAGCAAGAGCAGTGTGGCCAGCAGGGCAAGGGAGGGGATTCTGCCCCTTTACTCTGCTCTCCTCAGACCCCACCTGCAGTCCTGTGTGCAGTTCTGGAGCCCCCAGCACAAGAAGGACATGGAACTGCTGGAGCCAGTCCAGAGGAGAGCCACGAAGATGCTCAGAGGGCTGCAGCAGCTCTGCTATGAGGACAGGCTGAGAGAGTTGGGGCTCTGCAGCCTGGAGAAGAGAAGGCTTCGAGGAGACCTTAGAGTGGCTTTGCAGTATCTGAAGGGAGCCTACAGGAAGGCTGGGGAGGGACTATTGACAAGGTCTGGGAATGTCAGGACGAGGGGGAATGGGTTTAAGCTGGCAGAGGGGAGATTTAGACTGGATGTTAGGAGGAAGCTCTTTACAGTGAGGGTGGTGAGACACTGGCACAGGTTGCCCAGGGAGGTTGTGGATGCTTCCTCCCTGCATGTGTTTAAGGCCAGGCTGGATGAGGCCTTGAGCAACCTGCTCTAGTGGGAGGTGTCCCTGCCTATGGCAGGGGGTTGGAGCTGGGTGATCCTTGAGGTCCCTTCCAACCTAAACCATTCTATGATTCTATGATTCCATTCTATACAAAACCTGTTTGCTAACATTAAATCCCTCCAGAAAAATTCTTTACAAGGTTTGAAGCAGATGGTTTGGATTTGGATATTTGTACACACAGGGAACAGACAAAACCAGAACACTCTAAGAAGTAACCAGAAAATGCAAAAATTAGACTGGAAGAGAAGGTTCTTGCAGTCAGTACACCACTGGCAGTCCATTGCGCTGCTTAGCCGCCAGATGGGCTCAGGAAGCTGCTTTCTGCTGATGGCAGAAGTCAATTAGTGAATTCCAAGAGGCTTTAAGTATTTACTCACAAAAATTATCTCCAACTCACAGGGCGGGCTACAGCTCCAGACACTACCCAAACATTTCCAGCGAACTCTGTTACTGTTTTGTCAGCCACTGAGACTTTTCACCCAGCCAGGCTGGATGAGGCCTTGAGCAACCTGCTCTAGTGGGAGGTGTCCCTGCCTATGGCAGGGGTTTGGAGCTGGATGATCCTTGAGGTCCTTTCCAACCTAACCCATTCTATGATTCTATGATTCTTCCCAGGGTGCTGGGGAGAGGAGGCAGACTGTCTCTGACCTGGTCCTGGCTCCTCTGGGTGATCTGTGTGTCTCCAGGTGTTCCCATCTTGGCAGGAGGCTTTCAGGTGCAGGCAGGATGTCTTTCCATGTGCAGTCTCAGCACAATGTCACTCTGGCTGTGCAGGCCAATCACATGGAGGCATTTAGAGCCTGTTCCTGGTAAACTGGAAGCAGTGGAATTTCCAGGCAGTTCAGGATACCCTAAGGCTGTGAGCTATGGCAGCAGGCAGCAGCAGGCATGAATACAATGGCAGAGTTCATTGTGTTACCTGCTCATCTCTTTTTATCAATACAGCCTGAGACTAATGGACCTCTGGACATAGATCACCAATCAGAATGGCACTTTGCCAAGCTTGGCCATATTAGGTGGAGCCAGGGATTTTGTTTTCATTTTCTGCAGTTGCTTCCCCCAGCACAGAAGGAAGAGGAGCAGGGGAACATGTCTGGGCAGGCCAGAGTCCTTAGACTCAGTGGCTTCAGGTTCTTTGTCCTCTTTCCTGTGGTTACCTCTTCCCATAGCAGAAGGAGGGAGAGCAGAAAACATATCTGGGGAAGGCAGGACATGTTTAGGCCTGATTTGGCCTTCCACGACCCCAGAGAAGGGCAACAAAGCGGGGGAAAGGTTGGTCTGCAGAACAGGGCTGGTGAGGAGCAATTGAGGGAGCTGAGGTTGTTTAGCCTGGAGAGGAAAAGGCTGAGAAGAGATCTCATTGTTCTTCATAACTGCCTCAAGTGAGGATGGAGCCAGATGGATTTAGTCTCTTCTTACATTCAGCAAGTGACAGCACAAGAGCAAACAGCCCAAGGTGCACCAAGGCAGGCTCAGATTGGACATTAGGAAGAAATTCCTCACAGAAAAGGTTCTCAGACCCTAGAACAGACTGCCCAGGGAGGTGGTGGAATCACCATCCCTGGACACATGGTGCTTGGAGGCATAGTTCAGTGGCAGTGGCTTAGCAGCAGTGGTGGTATTGTGAACTCCAGGGGTGTGGTTGGACCTGTTGACCTTCAAGGTCTCTCCTAACCTCATCACCTCCATGGTTCCATGGTTGTCATGATGGGATTTGGTGTCAGGATGCTCTAAACTCATCCTCAGCACCTGAGGGCCTTGGACATTTCCTCTGACATTGATCTCAAACCTATCAGGGGAAACTCCTCTGGAGGGAGCCAATGTCCAGAGCTCAGATCTCAAGCAGAACAGCTTCAGCCTACCCTCGAGGGCAAAAATGTCTGAGAGACACCAAGCAAGACCGGCACCCAGGGGAGCAGGCAGCCAGGGGTAGGGTGCTGGGGACAGAAGGAGAAGAGAAAGCAGCCCTTGGCCTCTTGATCCTCTCTTGCCAGCCCCTGCCTTGCTTGAGTGGCCACCGAGAGAACATCTCCAGGGCTCTGCGAGGGCAGCCCAAAGCCCCAGCAGCTCCTGCCCTTGCAGGATGCTCTTTCAAGCGAGCTGCTGAGCAGAGCAGCTTTTGGCTCCTGTGGTTTCCTGTTGCTCACACAAAGGCTGTAGCAGCACAACCAGCAATGAGGAAACCTGCTCCAGCTGCTTGTCCTCCACAGCCTCCTCTTCCCCAGGGCCATCACTTCAGTGAGGTTTGTGTCATAGGCAGCTTGAAGAGCAGCTGCAGCCCCCCTGCAGCGAGCTCCCTGCTCGGGGCTCCCAGAATGGCTTGGAAGGGACCTTTGAGAGAATGGAGCTCCAAAGGTCCCAGTGGCCATTTGAGTTAGGTTTCCAGCTCAGATATAAGACAAAAATAAAATGAGGATCAGAGCAACTTAGACACTGATTGTGAAGTGGAAAAGACCTGGAGTGAAGAGGTGAACATGCAGGCATAGGCCATGCAGTGGCAACAAGGGATAAGTTCATATCATTTCAGTGGAGCATTAAAAGCTTTCTATCTGGGAGCAGTTCTGTGCTTTTGCTCCCCTCTCTTCTGCTGCCATTGTTCTGGCTGCTGCTTTGCTGCTCCACCACCACTTTACCCCATCCTCATCTTCTCTAACCTTGCTACGGTCTTGTTCTGGAGTACTCCAAATTCCTTTCTTCTCCCTCCTCCCCCTGTGGGTTTGAATGGAGAGAAGAAGGCACAAAAAGTGCTTCCCCCCCAGCCCTGCAGGCTTGAAGGGGGACCAGCAGGAGGCCTTTCTGCACCTGGGCTGACCCTGGTGGGAGCCTGCGCTGGAGTGGGGCTGGCGCTTGCTGGGTTCTCGTGCCCAGTGTAAAGTGGCAAACGGAGACTTGGTCTAGAAAAGCTTCTAGACAAGGGAGAAGCAGAAGAATTCCCTGCCTTGGAAGAGTTCCCACCTGGACAGAGTTCCCAACAGGACAGGTTCCTGCCATGACAGAATTCCATTTTGGACCACCCCTGCTTTTGGATGGCTCCTCGCATTCCACAGGGCTCTGGGTTTTACCCCAGCCCTGCCTTTGGCTCTCCACACTTTGCACCACTCTGTGCAAACCTGCAAGCTTGGCAAGTCCTGGGGTCTTGGTGGCTTGGCCCTGTCTGGGGGCCAGGTGCCCACCAAAGCCCTTCTGAGATGGGCAGGGGAGAGGGGAAAGAGAAGCCAAGGCTGCTGGGGCAGGGTGGGAGCAGTTTAATGTGTCAGAAGCCAAAGCCAAGGCCCTGAGGCAGCAGAGCAAAGCCCAACATTGTCCTCTGCTCCCCACCAGCAGTGTCTGCTCCTCAGGACAGATCCCACCACGCAGTGCCCCCCAGCTTCCTCTGAGCCTCATCTTTTGGATCTGAGCTGACCTCACATGGCCTGGAGCTGCCCTTAGGTCAGTCTGGCTCAGCTGGCCCAGCTGTGTCCCCTCCCAAGCTCTTTCCCACCTCTCAGCCAATGTTTAGGGGGGAAAGATTTTGACCAAGCCCATCCTTGGTGCTTGGCTCAGCAGCAGCCCAAAGCCTGGGGTGGTCTCAGCACCCTTAGAGCTACCTCTGCAAGCCCCAGCCCTGGGAAAGCTGCTGTGGGCACAGCTGAGCCCAGCTCAGACACCCCCAACACAACAGAGGAGACCTCAACTGCCCCTGCTGAGCAAACCCTTTGCAACTCAGCACCCACAGCTCCTCTGCTCACCAGGAGGCCTCAACCAGGGCTCCATCACTACCAGGTTGGTGCCCAAGGAGCAGTCCCTGGCAGCTGGCCCCAAGCTGGTGCTGGGAATGTCTGGAGGGATGCAGGATCTGGAGAAGGAGTCTGTGTGAGGCTGCAGTAGGGACAGCAGAGAGCTCAAGGCAGGGAGGGCATCAGAGGGCAGTGGAGGTGGAGATGTCTCCAGGCTGGCTGCTCCTGCTGGCAGGTTGGCTCCAGAGGATGAGGGTGAAGATGGGGATGGACAAGAGGAGGAGCAGAGTGAGGACACAGCACAGGATGCAGACCCAAAGGGGTGTGGGTGGCTCTGAAAAACAGGAGGGTCTCAGGGTGGGCAAGGAAAGTGCAGGGGGAAGGAGATGCTGGAAGGGCTCTTGACCTGCCTGGTGATGGCCAGGGACTGAGGACTGTAAGAGACACACAGCCCTGGTGAGTTTCCATGGCCTGTGATGGGACCATCCCATACACCCAGCAGACCCTCAGCTCCCATCTGGCTTCATGGCACTCCTAGGGACCCACCTAGCTCCTGCACATCTTCCATCTTCTGCTGTTGGTGGTGAAGTGAGAAGGGAGACCTGGAACTATGTCCGCTAGAGCCCAAGCTCTGCTGGTAGCCCCAGAGCTGGATGTCTGGAGCTGGGCACTGCTGACCCCTGACACTGGATCAGAGCTGAGTTGGAGAGACCCAGATTGAGAAAAGAAGCTGCTGCAGCATCCTCTGTGCTTGGGCAGGGGTGTGGGTGGCTAAGAAAGAGAGAGGGAGGTCAACATTGAGAAAGCAAAGCCATGAAGAGGAGAGCAGAACATGGCCTCATCTTGCCTGAGGAACCTCCTCGTGTCCTGATGGCAGCAGCCCAGCAGCACTCAGCCTGATGCTGGGGGGCACTGGGAGGAAGTCATTCAGCAGGGGGCCCTGCCTGGGATGTGGACTCAGGAGCTGGGAGGAAAAAGGGAGAAGATGAGAGGCTGCAGCTGGACATAGGATCCTCAGTCTCAGCTGGTAGCTGTGGGACCCTGAAGTGTTGCCTGCTGTGTCCCAGGGCCAGGTCTCACCTGTGACACTCAGGTTCCTGGCAGCACTGAGGGCAGAGCACCTCATTTGGTTGGATTCACTCCTGACCTGGTAGCCACAGCTGTAGGTCCTCACAGTCTGCAAATTCATGGTCAAGAGAAAGGAGAAGCTCAGCTGCCCTGACTGGGGTTTGATGTCATAGATCTCCATCCCATCCTGGCAGAAGACAACTCTGGTTGCAGAGGAGTTCACATCAATGCTGCAGGAAAGCCCAACCTGTTCTCCTTGCTGAGCTCTGGAGCTGCCCAGGGTCAGCTCAGGAGCTGGGAGGTCACCTGCAGAGATGGCAGAGGGATGTCCCAGGGCAGCCTTGCTGCAGTCTCCTCCTCTGCAGGCCTTGCCAGCTGGGCAACAAACCCCAGCTCTGCTCCTCCAGCCAGCTCACACAAGTCCCTTTGCTGGCCCAGCCCTGGGCTCACCATCAGCTGGGCAGCTGCAGATGTCCTGGCTGGTCCCAGCAGCACCTGCAGCATGGGGCACAGAGGCCTTTGGTTAGAGGGGCAGGAGCTGGCTCAGCCTGCTGGCTCTGCCCAGCTGCCCACTGCTGAGTGCTCTGCTGGGCAACACCTGCCCAGCCCTGCCTCTGCCTCCTGCATCTCCTGCAGCTCACAGCAGCACAGAAGCTCCTCCACAGACACCTCCCCAAGCCCCTTTTAGTTGGCTTTGCTCTTCTGGGTGCTGCCCCTGGCTCCCCACAGCTCTGCAGCCTCTGCCAAGCTCCACTCCATGCCCCAAGCTCCTGCAGGTGTTGCAGCAGCAGCCCCTTTGCTGCCAGCTGGTGGTCTTGCTGCCCTCCCCACAGCAGCTCCTGCCCCTCCTGCCTGTAAGGCTGCTCCACATGCCCCTTGCCCAGCCTGCCCTGTGCCCAGCAGGGCTCCTGTCCTGCCCCCTTGCCCAGCCTGCCCTGTGCCCAGCAGGGCTCCTGTATAGCTCTCTTGCCATCTCTCCCCTCACAGCCCAGCACCATGGGAACCTGCAGGCTGCCAAAGCCCTGGCAGATGCTCATGCCCAAGCCTCAGCCCAGCACCCCTCTGGCCACCAAGGATTGTGCCCAGCTCAGCCCCAAGGCCACAGCAGCCTCCAACTCACCCAGCGGCAGCAGCAGTAGGAGCAAGGCAGGGCCAGAAGGAGCCATCTGGGCACATTCTCCTTGTCCCTGCATCTTCTGCCTGCTGCCAGCCTCTGCTGAGCTCTCAGCCTGAGCCAGAGGCTCAGGAGCTGGTGGCCTGTGGCTTGCAGCTCACCAGGGCCAGGCCCTGCAGCATTTCCGTGGCCAGCAGGGAGGTGGCCACAAGCAGAGGCTGAGAGGAGCAAGAGCCTCTCCTCAGCCTCTCCCTCATCAAACCCTGCTCCTGCACAAGCCTCACTTTCACGTTCCCTGGCTCGGAGCCTGCAGCTCCAGCCCAGGCTGCTGTCTTGGTCCTCAGGAGCTGCATCTTCCCTGCAAAGCCTCCTGAGCCTTGCTCTTCAGCCTGCTCTGCCCTTGTCTGCCTGCTCTGCTAGCTGCTCTGCCATGGCCAGCTAGAGATGATGCCAGGGGACACTTGGCCATAACCCAGAGGTGCTGCTGAGCTCTGGCTAGGTCCCTATGGCAAGGACATGGGACCCAGGCAGTGCTCTGCTGGCTGCTGCTGTTGTGGGTGTCAGGGAGGTGAGGAGGAGGCTACCGAGAGTGTGGGACAGGAACTGGCTGTGAAACTGCTTTGGGCAGCAAGGTTTGGCTCCACGACCCATTATGGGGCAGAATCCTCTCTGCAAAGCCCTCCAGACCTTGCTCCTCAGGTATGTGTGCATCATCCAGGCCAGAGCTGCCCCAGTCTGTGTCCTGTGGAGGAACCAGAAGAAGCTGGGGCAGGGAAGATGTTCTAGGCAGGCTCCTTCTGGCCTCCTCTAGCAGTTCCTGTCTGCCAGGCACAGGAAAGCAAGAAACAGACTGAGCTGGAGCCATGGTGCTGAGAAATGTCACAGGAGCCAGAGCCTGCCCAGGGATGCCAAGAAGGCCATCAGCATCCCGGGTTAGCAATGGCGTGACCAGAAGGACGAGGGCAGGGATAGTTCCCCTGCACTCAGCACTGGTGAGCCATGAGTTGAGTGCTGAGTCCAGTTTTGGGCCTCTTACTTCACAAAGGACATTGAGAGGTGGGAACAGGTCCAGAGAAGGGTCTGAAGAACTCAGTTGGTGAGGAGCAGCTGAGGGAAATGGAGCTGTTAAATTTGGTGAAAAAGAGGCTGAGGGAAGATCTCTAAAACTTTGGGAGAGGAAGCTGAAGCCAGGCTGGAGTTGTTCTCTGCTCCTTGGTATCAAGAGACAGGACAAGAGCATGTGGTGACCTCAGTAAGAAGTGAGAGGAAATATCACCATGGCAATGAGATCCAATGTGTAGCCACAATGGCCCCAGAGGAGCCTATCACCGGGGCAGGTGGGGCCTCTGGCATCATGTAGCTAAGAAAGGGTCAAAAAACTCCCCAAGGCATGGCAGGGATTGGTTGATGTCCTCCAACATCTCTGGTCGGCAGAGGCACCCCCAACACATTCCTTTTGGCCTGGCTTGCTCTGCTAGGTTTCCCTGACCCAGCAGAAACAGCTCCAAGTGGCCCCTCCATGGAGGTGTCACAGGCCAGGCTGGATGGGGCCTGCAGCAACCTGCCCATAGCACCCACCTGCCAGGTGTCCCTGCCCATGGCAGGGGCTTGGAGCCAATGATCTTGAAAGTCCCTTCCAAGCCATTCCAGGAGCCCTGAGCAGGGAGATGGGTGCAGGGGAGCTGTAGCTGCTCTCCAAGCTGTCTGTGACACAAACCCCACTCCAGCAATGGCCCTGGGCAGGAGGAGGCTGTGGAGAACAAGCAGCTGGAGAGGTTTCCTCAATTGCTGGTTGTGCTGCTACAGCCTTTGTGTGAGCAACAGGAAACCACAGGAGCCAAAAGCTGCTCTGCTCAGCAGCTCGCTTGAAAGAGCATCCTGCAAGGGCAGGAGCTGCTGGGGCTTTGGGCTGGCTTAGGGCAAAGCAGAGGCAGACGATCTCTGACCTTTTGGCTCCTCTGGACCATCTGTGTATCTCCAGGACTTCTTATCTTGGCAGAAGACTTTCATGTGCAGGTAGAATGTCTTGTGCTGTGCAGTCTCAGCACCATGTCACGCTGGCTCTGCAGGCTGATTGCATGGAGATATTTACAGTCTGTTCCTGGCGGAACAGACAGCAGTTTCCAGGCAAACAATAAGGCAGTAAGCCATGGCTGCAGGCAATGGCAGGCACAAAACCAATGGCAGAACACAGCAGAGCATGGCAGAGCACAGCACAGCAGAGCATGGCACAGCACAGCATGGCAGAACATGGCACAGCACAGCACAGCAGAGCATGGCACAGCACAGCATGGCAGAGCATGGCACAGCACAGCAGAGCATGGCACAGCACAGCATGGCAGAGCACAGCAGAGCACACTGCGTTTACCTGCGTATCTGTTTTATCAATGTGGGCCCAGACCAATTGCCCTTTGGACACAGAATAGCCAATCAGAATGGCAGTTAGCCAAACCTTACCGTATTAGATGAAGCCATAGGCTCGTTTTACCCAAAGCTGGGATAAGCACAGGCCTTGCACAAGGCAGGCCCAAGCTAAGTGTGTGCACCTTGTTTACCACAGGATTCTGGGCAAGCAGAGTCCTTAGACTCAGTGGCTCCAGGTTCTTTTGGCTTCTTTCCCACGGTTGCTTCTCCCGTGGAGCAGAGAAACAAGCCTGGGCAAGCCATGACATGGATAAGCCTATTTTTAGGCCCATCAGGCCTACCATGACACTGCCACATGCTGGAAGTGAGAAGAGACAAACCCTTACCTGGTTCCAGACAGCTCCATTAGGTCTCGTGGGATGTCCTTCTGCAGCTGTAGCTACCACAATCCCTGTCAGGCTAAGGACCTCTCTCCTGGAATGGTCATAGCACAGCCCCATGCCCTGGCCCTTTCCAGTTGATGGTGGCTGCCTGTTAAGCTGCTCTGCAGCCTGCATGGTCCTAGTTTCACTTCTCTGGGTCAGACTAATAAAGGGGTGATATTTTCTCATGAAATTAACCAATCCTGGATTCCCTCTACCCAGTTTCTTTCCTGACCACCAATAATCAGGGGTAGCTATTCCCTCTAGAGGGCCTTTAACTCTTTCTCCTTTGGGAACATTTCAAATCTTCCCCTGAAACTGAACCCAAATGGGCTTTAGTCAGGAAGTCTCCAGACGAAGGGACTCCTCCTTTCTGTGTGTACAGGCATCATTATCACTGAGCCCTGGTTCTGGATCACTGGCTGGAGACAGGCTGCCTTCTGAACACTTTCCACTAACTCATCCACTGCGCCTGTTATGGCAAAGACATCTCCTCTCTCTCCAAGGGATTTGGCCCTCTAGCCCAACATGCACCCCTCTGGGTTAATGGCTGGGGGGGGTTCAGTGATTGCCACTAGTTAAGAAAAAACCCAGAACTCAGTATCCTTCTGCTTCCTTCTTTGACAACAAAATTCCATCTCCCGCCCCCACCCACCCCTCTAGAGAAATTCCCCACCCATGTTCTGAGTTCTTTCAAAGTCCCTTTTAAAATTGGCTAATTCAGGCTCTGTAAATGGCACTTCTGTGGTGGCAGCCTGGAGATGGTCGTGGTCACTGTCCTCACGGACATGCTCCCTTTTAAGCAACACTTAGGTGTGGGGGAATGTTGTGGAGGAAGGGAATGGACATGGCAGAGTCGAGAATTATAAAACCTATCATTATTTTATTTTCCTGGAACCCTTCCCCCAAAACTACATACAAAATTAGTTTAGTTTATTAACAGATTCAGTTATCAAATTTTATGATGAATTTAGATATTTAGAAAGTCAGGAAATGGAAAAGGCTAAGCTATAAACTCAGCTCTACCTCACTATCAATCAGGCTGAGCAGAAGATCAAGGGAAAAGCTTACTCGGGGCGGGGATAGGCATTCAGCAATCATCCCTCGCTGGATTCCTCTGCAGGAGCAGCCTCCTGACGCTGCAGGCAATATCCAGTCATAGAGATCCACGCCGCTGAAGCCCTTAGGTGAGTGGCAAAGCTGCCAAACTCAGAATTGTCTCAACCACTTCTTCCCAAGTGGGATGGTTGTGGATCAATGCTGCCTTCAGAGCGGCAGGGGCGAGCCAAAGCTGCCAGTCCAGGGGGCAGCCATGAAGTTGGCTACTGATACGGTCTGAGACGGGGCAGTCCAGATGTCACCAGCTCTCTCTCAAGGGACCCCAGGGCTTGCCAAGCCTGCAAGTTTGCACAGAAGGATGCAAAAGTGGGGAGAACTGTCCAAAAGCAGGGACAGGATAAAACCAAGAGCTGTACAAAAAGTAGGAGCCATCCCAAAGCAGGAATGGTCCAGTCACGGCAGGAACTTGTCCCTTGCAGTGGCAGGGGACTCTCAAGATGGGAACTCTCAAGGTGGGAACCTCAAGGCAGGAATCCCAAGGCAGGAACCCTTGCTCTATTTATCCTTTTTCTAGACAAAGTGTCCATTTGCCATTTATGCTGGGCACGAAAACACAGCAAACCACCAGCCTGATTCCAGCACAGGCTTCCACACACACCAGCCCAGGTGCAGAAAGGCTCCTTTTGCTGCCCCCTTCAAGCCTGCAGGGCAGAGGGGAGAAGCAGATTTTCACACTTATCTTCTCCCATTCAAACCCATGGAGTGAGAGGGAAAAGGGAGGAATTCGGGGTACTCCTGGACATGTAGTTCCCTGCATCCTTCTTCCAGTCCTTCTTGCAAATGGTTGCCACTTTTGCCAGTCTCCAGTCAGCTGGGACCTCCTTCAGAAGTTGATTCCTGAATTCCCTCTTTAAAGTTGCTTTTTGGTCCCTACGCTCCTTTAATGAGTGTTTGTTTTCCTCCAGGTTTTCCTGAAGGATCTCTCTCTACCTGATTGTTTTCCAATTGTTCCTGCAGTGCTTTTATTGCCATTTACAGGATGTCTATCATGGTATTGGCCTGACACAGCCATTGCTCCCCATCTTCCACCATTGCTGCTGGACTCACTCCTAACACTGCACAAATTAGAGCTTTTCATAGAGTCATAGAATGGTTTAGGTTGGAAGGGACCTCAAAGATTATCCAGTTCCAACCCCCCTCTTTCTGTAGCCCCCATATCCTGTCCACTACACTCCGTGGTTGAAACCAATGTCGTTAGCACAGAATCATAGAATCAACCAGGTTGGAAGAGACCTCTAAGGTTATCCAGTCCAATGTATCAGCCAGCCCTGTCCAATCAACCAGACCATGGCACTAAGTGCCCCATCCAGTCTACCATCCCACTCCACCACCTCCCTGGGCAGCCCATTCCAATGGCAAATCACTCTGTGAAGAACTTCCTCCCAATATCAAGCCTATTTTTGTCTAATCTTGTCCTTGACATGATGAAAGGGACTGGTGTGCTCCCCAAAGATCACACCACTTGTCTATCCCATTGTTATGGGAATTAATGATGGAATATGGATTGTGGATGTTGCCTCACCTCTAGTTTAAATCTCCCAGAGACTCAAATACAGTCAATAGGACCAATCACAATTCCTAGGATGCCTTTCTCTCTTTCCCCTTTTTTTCCAAGGAAAAGGAATTAGATGTAGAGAGGAGAAGGCATAGCACACCAAAATAGTCTCACTTCAATTTGGAAGTTGAAAGAGACAATTTTAACAATAAACAGAATGTATTTGAGGTAGGAGAGTTACAAAAGGTGGAGGAAAGGGAAAACAAGACACAAAATATGCAAATCCAACCAGATTGATGGCAATGATTTTGTTTGCCTTGCGGATTAAGGCCTTGTGGTGAAACAGAGTAGCAGGAACAGAATAGTGATGCTGGCAAGCAGGGAGGCAGGGCAAGAGAGAGAGAGAAACAGGAAGATCCTCTGTTTTTTATAGGGGCCTGGACAGGGAGTGGGAGTGGGCTAACCACTACACCTGGAGAAAAGGTCAGACCCACCCCTGGGGAGGAGTCAGGAGGAACTGGGGTCAGGGTGGTGACCACTTCCCCAGGAGGGTTAACCCTTTACAAATATTGATTCTGGAATGAGTATCAATTTTCATCATTGATATGAAAAATGTCAGGAAAATTCCCTAAGATCCTTTTGGATTTTCAGTCAGCAGAAGCAGTTGCACAGAGGCTGCTCATAAACATGGAGTCAATCAGCTCAACCAATCAGAACTTGGAAAACAGGGACACAAGCCCAGGAAAATTCTAACTATGCTTATGGAGCCTTAGCATCAGCTCCACCAGAAGTACTCACAGCTCTTTGGTCCCTAGGGCAAAAGGACAAAGTACTCCAGGCAGAGGGAAGGAGAGAAGAACTGAGCTGCTGCTGCTGGGCTGCTGGCACAAGCTGCAGACACTTGGCTGCTGTGGCTCCCAGCCAAGTGAGCTGCGAGTGGAGCAGAGTCAGCGCTGCAGAGCCTGGCTTCTAAGTCATGCCCCATTAGATACCTACTCTGGGGATGGAGCTGGCCAATAGGCACTGGCATCATAGTTTTGGCCAATGAATGCAAAGCTTAGTGCCTGGTGGGACTACACAGGCACCTTAAGGGTCTGCACAAGACACCTGATATGTGATGCTGGCTGCTCCTGGCCCTTGGGACACTGCTTTGCTGGGGCCAAACCCTCCATTGTTTGACTGCCCTTGGACTCAACTTCTGGACCCCCAACAGGAGGAGGAGAGCAAGGGTCAAAGCAGTCTGGCAGGATTTATGCCCTACCAGGCCACCCATCAGCTGCCTTCTGGGCTGCCATTGTTTCTAACAAAGTAGAGGCAAATTCAACCTGTGGGGGCTACACCTTAGCAGTCAATTCACCCCTTTTCACCTTCAGGAGGCCATACCCTAATTAGACAGTTTCATGTCTTAATTAGACACCCTCTACACTGGGTCAAATATTCCTGATGGGGCCACACCATGGTAGCCACCTAACACCTTTTCACATTCAGGAGGCCACTCCTTCATTAGGCACCTTCTGCTCTGGGGCAATATCTCCTGGGGGAGATCAACTCCCCTGACCCCCAGCCCTCAGATATTCACAAACCTTGATTAAATTCCCTCTCAGTCTTCTCTTCTCCAGACTAAACAGCCCCAGGTCCCTCAGCCTCTGCTCATAAGGCAGTAAGGCAGTGCTCCAGGCCCCAAATCACCCTCCTCACCAAGGACCAAATCTCAGTCATTAATCTTTAACATTTAGTTTTCAGTTTCAGGGTTCAAAGTTCCAGAGCTGAGCAAAGTTAATCAGTGATCCACAGGCTGGACAGGTGGATTTTGTCTCTTCTGAAACAAGGCTCACTTTTGATGCTGAGTAGTGGACATCAAGCAGAGGGTTGATCATCTTAAACCTCTCTCGACCACCAAACCTTCGTTGACACCTGATCACCTCCACCACCAAAATACCTCCCTCCTCTGGAAGAGGAGTAGCATCTGCAGGCAGAGAAGGTATTTCCTTTCCTTCTCTGGGTGGAAGTTCAATTTCTGCAGCCAGGAGGGCAAAGAGCTCTCCCATGCCACTGTCCCCTTTGGGTGTTTCAGACAGGTAAGAACCTCTCTTTGTTCTCTCTCTTCTGAACAGGCCCTGAATGCTGTGCTGCAGGTAGTGTGGAAGGGGAACTGTTCTCTTTCCTTGCTCTAGGCCATGCACACAGGGGTCAGCAGGTCTCCCCAGATCTCCTTCAGGGCAGACAGCAAGTAATGTGGGACACCAGCAGCAGGGCTGTTCCCAACAGGGGTCAGCAGAGGAGGTGGATATGCATTTGGTAGCCAGCCAAGGGCAGCCTACCACTGTTCCTTCTCTAGAGCTTGATGACATTAACCTCCAGGCTGGAGTTGGTCCCAAGCACTATGAAAACAGACAGTGGTCCCTTGCCTTTGCCTCAGTGGCAAAGAGCAGCTGAGCTGAAGCACCTTCTGTGCTCTGCGTAAGCACACACAGCTAACTGTGACCAAAGAGAATGATGGGCATGGCTGGGAGAGCTCTCAGAGAGCTCCACTGTTAGTGAGGTGGGACAGGGAACATCTGAGATCCCAGCAGCAGATCTCAACAATTCTGCCTTTTGTTCTCCAGCCTTGTGCCCACCAAAGAGGTTTTGGCCACTCCTTTGCTTGCATTGCCAACTGCACCCTGAGGAAACGAGGAGAACAAAGATGTTTGGGGGTTTTGGTAAGAACTGGGTTTGTTCTCTGTAGACAGGGATGTGAAGGAAAGGGAATCATTGAACACCCTGTGCTCCTGGGGGGGTTGAGCTGGAGGGGGGATTTGTACCTCCAAAACCACTGCTCCTGCACCCTTCTCATTTGTTAATTTTCCTTTTCTCATTTTGTTTTGCCCTTTTGTTTTTTTCCATAGAGACATGTCCAGAATTCTGCATCTTGAACATCTCTGTCCTCTGTGTAGTGAAATGCTTTAAAGTCCAAGGTAAATCTCCTGGCTTCATGTCTGGGGTCCTCCCTGGGAGCCTCTGGGATGTGATGTGTCACTGCAGAGAGTAGCCAGGTCAGTGGAGGTCAATCCCTCTGAGCAAGTCACCTGTAGGGTCCCTTTTGGAGCACCACATCAAATATGGCTTTTGGGGTCAGAAGAATTTGGTTAGGGGAGGGAGCTCTGTGATAAGACACAGCTGGAGCACAGGTGTGGCTGACTGTTGGTGCAAGAAGGCTTTATAAGGCCTAGCACAACGCTGCTGAGCTTCCTTTCCTTGGGACCACAAAAGCAGGAGTCTCATCCTCTTGTGGAGCTACCACCAAGTGAGCAAGGTGAGACCCTGTGAGTTTCCCTCACTTCTCCTGGGAAGAGGTGAATGTTTTTCACTCTAAACTCTCTTGCAAACAGGAAGGTAAAACATTCCTTCAGGTCCATCAGTGGAAGTGGAGGCACAGCTCGATGCAGGTGGGTGCCAGGACTCGCCCACACTAACTGGGACCAAAAAATCTTCTGACCGAGAGGGCAACCTAGAGGCTTCCCATGCCTGAGGGCCCACCACAGTCATAGAATCACAGAATGGTTTAGGTTGGAAGGGACCTCAAAGCTAATCAAGTTCCAATCCCCAGCTGCCATAGGCAGGGACACCTCCCACTAGAACAGGTCACTCAAGGCCTCATCCCACCTGGCCTTGAACACCTCCAGGGAGGGAGCAGCCACAACCTCCCTGGGCATCCTGTGCCAGTGTCTCACCACCCTCACTGCAAAGAGCCCTTTCCTAACATCTGGTTTAAAACTCCCCTCTGCCAGTTTAAACTCATTACTTCTTGTCCTGTCATTACCAGACCTTGTCAATAGTCCCTCCCCAGCCTTCCTGTAGGCTCCCTTCAGATACTGGAAAGCCACTCTAAGGTCTCCTCGAAGCCTTCTCTTCTCCATGCTGCAGAGCCCCAACTCTCTCAGCCTGTCCTCATAGCAGAGCTGCTGCAGCCCTCTGAGCATCTTGGTGGCCTCCTCTGGACTGACTCCAGCTGTTCCATGTCCTTCTTGTGTTGGGGGCTCCAGAACTGCACACAGGACTCCAGGTGGGGTCTGACAAGGGCAGAGCAAAAGGGCAGCATCTTCTCCCTGGTCCTGCTGGCCATGTGTGATGCTTTGGGAGTTTTTCACCCCCACTCACCTATGAAATCTCCCAGACTAGATTTGGCTATGTTTACAGCTCAGCAGGATGTGCAAACAGATCTATACACAAATATTTACACTTACAGACAAGTTAAAAGCAATATACAGACACAATACCCTTCCCAGAAATCAGACTGCCAGGAGGCTCCCGACCCAAACCTCCTCCCCCTCTGCCCTCTTGCCCTCCCTTCAGAAATAACCAGATCAACCCACACATGCCTCACAGGATAGATTTGAAGAGATCTGAAGTGAGATGCCAAAACAATGACAAGGAGGTTAGAGGGAAAAGGATCAGTTGGATTAGAGCTAAGGCAGGGACAAGCATAGACAGGCTGCCAGAGAGGGAGCAGAGCCAGGAGGTAGCTGAGCAGTGTGTGAGCAGTGAGTGTCTCATCTCAGACTGGTTGTGTTTCTCAGCAGAAGAGTGAGTGATAGGAGGCACTGATTGGTTTTTCCTTCTTCTCACAGCTAAGGATTGAATTTCTCTCAGTAAAATATTCCAATTAGCCTCAAACCAACACAAAGGCTTTTCTTGCTACAGCCCAGCACAGGGTTGCTGTCTGGGCTGTCCTCACACTGCAGGCTCATGTTGAGCTTTTCATCATCCCAGACCCTCAGGTCCTGTTCCTCAGGGCTGCCCTCAGCCAGTTCCCACCCAGTCTGGAGTTGTGCTTGGGATTGCACCAACCCAGGTGCAGGACCTTACACTTGGTCTTGTTGAATGAGATGAGGTTGGCCTGGACTCACCTCTGCAGCCTGTCCAGGTCCCTCTGGATGGATCCCTGCCCTCTGGCAAGTAGACTGTGCCACACAGCTTGATGCCATCTGCAGACCTGCTGAGGGTGCACTGATTCCTCTGTTCATGTCACTGACAAAGATGTCAAAGAGCACTGGTGTGAGCACTGACCCCTGAGGAAGTCACTTGGCACTGGTCTCCAGGTGGACATTGTGCCCTTGATCACCACTCTCTGAGTGCCACCATCCAGCCAATTCCTTATCCAGCAGGGCTCATCAAGTCCAGCTTTTTCCAGTTTGGTGACCAGGATGTCCTGTGGGACAGAGCCCAGTGCCTTACTCAGGTGCAGGTAGATGATGTCAGTTGCCCTTCCCTTGTCCACTGTTACTGTGACTTCATCATAAAAAGCCACTAAATTTCTCAGGCAGATTTGCCCTTGGTGCAGCCATTGCTGGTTCAGAGGAAAATAAATGAGCACTCCAGAAATGGCCTTCCAAAGGCCTCTATCAAATCCTCTGTTTGACTGCACATCCCCAGGCAGGTGTGGGTGGCTCCCACAGCAGAGCTGCCTGGACAGGGCAGACAGGGATCTTATCCCAGCACACAGCAGCACAGTCTGCAGTCTCTGCAAACCTGTCCCACACAGATTTGAGGCAAAAACTTGGCTTGCCAAGATGCCTTCTCTGGCCAGCTGGCACCTTGGCACGGTGATGTTCTTCCCTCAAGGAGCATTTGGCAATGGGCAGTGGTTGGATTAGTTCTCTGGCCATGCCATTGTGCAGTGGGGAAGCAATGAGGCTCTTTGCTGCTGGTGTGAAAGGAGGAGAAATCCTCTGAGAACAGAGCCTGGCCATGTCTCTGAGCACAGGGCATTGCAGAGAACACATCTGCCTGCTCAGAGGCAGAGGACAAAGAGAAAACACTTTCTAGATGGCACCTTCAATGTGCCATTGAATTCCTGTGAGTTGAAGATTTCTAATGGAGATGAAGAATGTGGTGGTTTGGGTGTCCCCTGCCCCCCCACACACTTTAGAGATCACCCAGACTAGACTCAGCTGGCTCTGGAAATTTGAATGAAGCTTATATTTACAGCTGGCACAATGTACAAGCAGATAGTTACAGTAGATACAGATATAGACAGAAATAGACAAGGTAAAAAGGTAATACAGACACACAACTCCCCTCCCAGAAACCTGAGTCCCCAGGAGGGGCTCTCAACCACCTCTCACCTTCCCCCTACCCCTCTCAACCTTACCCCAGTCCCAAGGAAGAATGGAGGTTTGGCCAGGGGGATTAAAAAGCAAAGGTGAAATCAGCCAAAGCAAATGGAGGGTGAGGTTAGAAAGCAAGATGGAGTTCAGCCAGCAGCCTCAGCCCCCAGCAGGCGAAGAGCCCAGAGCACAGCCCAGAGCAAAGAGAGCAAGTGACCTAATCTATGTTTTCCTTTTCTTTTTTACACAAGACTGTGAGCCAAGTAGACATCCCCATTGTTTTCATTTCACAGCCTATGATCTAGTCCTCACCAAAACTCTCTAGCTAGCTTCAAACTAGCACAAAGAAGGATAGAACCATGCACAGGAGACACCCAAGAAAGGTACTTCTGCAGGGACCTTAAATCAGAGAGTTGGTGCATACTCTCTGCAGTCACTGGTCTGCTCTTTGAGCTGGAACCATCATTGTCCCAGTGACGCTGTTGTTTCTTCACAGGAAGGGCAATGGAGAAAAGTACCACAGAGGCCCAGAACTCCATGCAGCAGGACCTCCAGCAGCTCCCCAAACAAATGGAAGCTCTACAGGAAGCTTTGCAGGCCATGCAGGAGTCCATAGAGCGTAAGCTTTAGTTCCTCAGAGCAGAGCAGCAGAAGAGTCTAGGTGAGCAGGGCCATCATCAAACAGGCCTTCATCTCTCTGAAGCCAAATATTCATCAGAAGTTAAACTGTCCTGTGAGCAAGTCCTCCTGGAGATGGACAGACCTTCCTTGGGGAGTAGCTCTTATGTTGCATGCCAGTGAAACACCTCCGTGCTGAGGAACCTCAAGGTTCCTTTTCTCTCCTTTGCCTTTGAAAGGAGAGAAGGAAGAACGGAGTTGCTGCTCCATTCTAAAAGGAACAAGCCATAGCATTGCTGGGCCAAGTCCTCACCTCAGGGGTGGCAGCACGTTTGTCCCAGTGACACTGATGTTTCTTCACAGATATAACCTTGGAGGCAACTATCACAAGGGCGCTGGAATCCATGCAGCAGAAGGTTCTTCAGCAGCTCTCCCAACAAAAGGAAACTCTACAGAAAGCTTTGCAGGCCATGCAGGAGTCCACACAGGGTGAACTTCACACCCTCCCAGCAGACATGAAGAACAGACTAGGTGAGGAAAGCAATCACCAAGCAGCCTTCATCTCTCTGAAGGCAAATTCTGAGTGTATGACAGCATCCTCTGCACCTCCTCCGATGGGATGCAGATGAACAGATCTACCTTGGGGAGCAGATCTCGGTACTATACCAGTGATAAAACTCCACACTGAGGTGGAAACTGATCGTGGTTCAGGCCTGACTATTCTTCCTGTCTTTAAAGCAGTGTGCATCCTGGGCTCTTTATGACCCAATGTGTGTGATGGAGTCGCCCATCTCCATGTCCTGCTACTGAATATCGATCTCTCTTTCCCCACCTGCCTTCCACATCACCAAGAGTTTTCCCTCCATCAACAAACTGTTGATGGCTGGACAGATGGAGGAAACAGATTCCTACTATTCATCCCAGTCACCAGATTCTCAGGAAGGGTCACAGGGTCATTCTCTGCCCTAGGATGTTGGGTAGAAAACAAATCCCCTGATTGCTGCTTTTGTCTTTGTCCCACAGAGCTCTTCAGAATCCAGCGCTACAAAGGTAAGCACCAGGGAGATGGTGGAACTGAGCACTGAGAGTCTGAGTGCAGCTCTGCAAAGCACATTCCAGCTGCTCAGAGAGCTCTTGCAGGAGGACACCTCTCTGCCTGCTTGGTCCCCTCTCTCACAACTTTCTCCTCTATTTCTGCCTCCCAGACTTTCTTTGACCATTACGATTTCAGGTCAGCATGTCCTGGTTCTGGCGTTGCCCAAGCAGGAGATGTGTGGACATCTCCTGGTTGTGTTCCTCAACCATCATCACAGTAATTTATGGTCAGCAGCCCAAGGAAGGGACATGGGAGATATGTGAGGAGAGAAGTTAGAAGTTTCCTGAGACATGGAGAGGCAGGAAAAAAAGCGAGAGGTGGATGGGGACACAGAAGAGAAAGGCTCAGCAAAGCAGAGCTTGTGTTTGCTGTTCCTGATGGCATGACTTGGTCATTGCAGGGGATGTCACCCTGGATGCTGACACAGCTCATCCCAGACTGGAAATCGCTGATGCAGGGAAGAGTGTGAGAGACACTGGGACCATCAGAGCTGTTCCCAGGAGTGATCTGAGATTTGATTGCCACCTGTTTGTGTTGGCCAAGGAAGGATACACATCTGGCAGACACTACTGGCAAGTGGACGTTGGCAAGAGGAAAAGCTGGACCTTGGGTGTTGCCCGGGAGTCTGTGACTCGCAAAGGGACATTGACTCTGTCCCCTGAGAATGGCTTCTGGACCATAGGGCTTGTAGCTGGGAGAGACTGTTGGGCCTACACGGATCGCTGGTGCCGCCTGAGTGTGAGTGGGAAGCTGCAGAAGGTTGGGATCTTCCTCGCCATCTCAGCCAAGCAGCTGTCGTTTTACAATGTCCACAAGGGGACAGCTCTGTACACTTTCAGCATTGCTGGGGGCAGCAGCCAGGCAGAGAAGTTTTTTCCTTTCTTCTCAACAGGTTCTGCAGGTGAAAAGCCTGAGGATGAGCCCCTGAGGCTAGTGGAGGGGTTTGATGATGACGAATAATTGGCTCTGCAGTGCACAGCTCCATAATGGACAGACAGGGAGCAGATGTTATCAGGCTGCTGCTGAGTTTGTGTTTCCTGGACAAAGCTGAGTAAGGAGAGGATGAATCTGGCACAATGCCCAGCTCTGATGTTTTTGCCATGTGCTTTAGAATGTAAACACTTTTCAAGGGAATTTTAGGTGCTCAGGAAATCAAAAGTTCTGTCATGGCAACATGGAATTTCAAAAGCTACACAAGGTTTGGCCATTTCTCTTTAGTTTCTTTGTCAATGATCTGGATGAGGGCATCAAGAGACCTTCTCGAATTTTACAGGTCTGTGATGACTTGATCTGAACCTGATGCTGCTATTCATACCATGCTTGAAATCAGAGGACCTTAGATAAGACTGTTGAGTTTGGGAGGAGAGGAAAGGGTTGAGTTAATGAGAAGTGAGATAAGAAAGGATTCAGTTAAGGTTGAGGCTTGTTAAGAGAGTGCTGTGTGAGTTCTTTCACTCTGTGATGTGTTCACTGTGTTGATGCATTTGCTTTCTGTGGGTGGCTGTGGCTGATGTTCTGGGGTCCTGTATTTGCTCCTTGTGCTGTGTGTGACCTCAAGACAACAGCCTAGAGCTGTGCTGGGTACTGGCTGTACAGAGTTAACCCTCCTGGGGGGAGTGATCTTGAACCTGACCCTAGGTGGTTTTGACCCCTCCCCAGGGGTGGGTCCAAACACTACCAGGTGGTTGTGGTTTAGCTCACTCCCCCTTCCTGTCTAAGATCCATAAAAGCAGGAGGACTTCCTATTTGCTTGCTCTCCCTCCCTGGCAGCATCACCATTCCTGTTGCTCTTCTTACCACATGGCCATCAACACCACAAGGCAGACAAACCCCATTGCCATCAAAAATCTGCTTGTATTTTTGCCTGGTTTGTACCTTGTTTTCCCTTCCCTATTTTTTGGTAACTTCCCTACTTCAGATACTTTTTATTTATTGTTAAACTTTTCTTCTTTTAACTTACAAATCTCAGTGAGATTATTTATTTGGTTCTGCTTTTTTTTTCCTCTCTCTCCATCTAATTCCACACCTTAAGTACTGTGTCCAGTTCTGGGCTCCTCAATTCAAGAGAGATGTTGAGGTGCTGGTGTGTGTCCAGAGAAGGGCAACAAGGCTGGTGAAGGGCCTGGAACACAAACCCTGTGAGGAGAGGTTGAGGGAGCTGGGGGTGTGCAGCCTGGAGAGGAGGAGGCTCAGGGCAGACCTCATTGCTGTCTACAACTGTCTGAATTGCTGTCTACAACTGTCTGAAGGGAGGCTGTAGCCAGGTGGGGTTGGTCTCTTCTCCGAGGCAGCCAGCAACAGAACAAGGGGACACAGCCTCAAGTTGTGCCAGGGGAAGTCTAGGCTGGATGTTAGGAGGAAGTTGTTGGCAGAGAGAGTGATTGGCATTGGAATGGGCTGCCCAGGGAGGTGGTGGAGTCACCATCCCTGGGGGTGTTCAGGAAAAGCCTGGCTGAGGCACTTAGTGCCATGGTCTGGTTGACTGGATAGGGCTGGGTGCTAGGTTGGACTGGATGATCTTGGAGGTCTCTTCCAACCTGGTTGATTCTACTTTATTCTTTGGGAAAGTAGGGGGAAGAGGGAAGGGCATCCTAGGAATTGTGATTTGTTCTATCAACTATATTTGAGCCTCTGGGAAATTGAAATTAGAACCTAGACACTGGCATATTATGGTGCAGTTCTTGCACTAACTACTTCAGCCACTTGGTTTAGATGGGATCTGACATGATGGGCAGAGCAGTTTTGTGTAGCACAGTGCAGGTCTCTCCCAAGATGTGCTGGTTTGAGGCCAATTTTTACTGAGAGAAATTAAATTCTCAGCCATGAAAAGAAAGGAGAACAACCTGTGCCCTACATCACCATTCTTCTGCTGAGAAAGGCAACTAATCAACATATAGATGGGACAGGCACTTCACACGCTCTGCTCAGCTCTCACTTCAGGCTGTGCCTTCTTTTTGGTGGTCTGGTCTCTGGCTGACTCTGCCTT
This sequence comes from Tricholaema leucomelas, assembly GCA_013400475.1. Taxonomy (NCBI): domain Eukaryota; kingdom Metazoa; phylum Chordata; class Aves; order Piciformes; family Lybiidae; genus Tricholaema lacrymosa; species Tricholaema leucomelas. The sequence goes on from WAAF01000440.1 coordinate 75,611, forward strand.
TAACTCTCTGATCCACCTAACCCCTTTTTCCTCTAACCTCCTTGTTGTGGGGAGGTTTTTGACATCTCACCTCAGATCTCCAGATTTAGCACGTGAGCTATATGTGGGTGGATCTGGTTATTTCTGAAGGGAGGGAAAGAGGGAGGGGGAAGGGGGTTTGTGTCGGGAGTCCTCCTGGGGACTTTGATTGTATCTGGGAGGGGCATTGTGTTCCTGTGCTACTTCTAATTTGTCCATAGCTGTGTACATCTGTGTATATTTGCCTGTGTATTGTGCCAAGCTGTAAATAAAGCTCCATTCTTTACCCTCCAGCCATCGGAGTCTAGGCTGGGTGATTTTCTTAAGTGGGGGCAGGGGGGCAGGTAACTGCCAAACAATCACATCTTTTATTTTGGTGCTTCCAAGTGAGGGTAAATAAATTTGATGGATTGCTAATTAAGTCTGGAAATTAAGAATGAAACTACTTTGCTTACTATGGGCTGTTGCGTGGGCAGTTACTGCTTTTCCCTTTAACCATTGGTTGACAGTGAAGCTTGGTTCCCTTCTCTTTGATTTAGTGAGGAACAAGGTTAAAGGAAAGGTTTTGGATGCCAGAGAGTATTTTCTAAGTTGGAGATGATTCAATATTACTGAGTCTGTTGCCAGCTCTGTTTTTAATAAGTCAGGAAATAATAGAATCATAGAATGGTTTAGGTTGGAAGGGACCTCAAGGATCATCCAGCTCCAACCCCCTGCCATAGGCAGGGACACTCCCCAACTATAGCAGGTTGCTCAAGGCCTCATCCAACCTGGCCTTAAACACCTCCAGGGAGGAAGCATCCACAACCTCCCTGGGCAACCTGTGCCAGTGTCTCACCACCATCACTGTAAAGAACTTCCTCCTAACATCCAGTCTAAATCTCCCCTCTGCCAGTTTAAAACCATTCCCCCTCGTCCTGACATTCCCAGACCTTGTCAATAGTCCCTCCCCAGCCTTCCTGTAGGCTCCCTTCAGATACTGCAAAGCCACTCTAAGGTCTCCTTGAAGCCTTCTCTTCTCCAGCTGCAGAGCCCCAACTCTCTCAGCCTGTCCTCAGGCCCTCTGAGCATCTTCGTGGCTCTCCTCTGGACTCACTCCAGCAGTTCCATGTCCTTCTTGTGTTGGGGGCTCCAGAATTGCACACAGTACTCCAGGTGGGGTCTGATGAAAGCAGAGTAAAGGGGGAGAATCACCTCCTCTGCCCTGCTGGCTACACTTCTCTTGATGCAGCCCAGCACACAGTTGGCACACTGCTGGAATTTGTTGAAGAGCCTTAATGCAGGGAATTTTGCCTAGAATGGATCTGCCAAATCCCTGTAGTGAATCTTGCACACGTGATACAGTGCTATATTGATCATGTGTGATCTTAGCCTGAGTAATTCTGGTTTTAGCATTAATGCTGGTATTAGGCATGAGACATTTGAACATGGCTCCTTTAAGGAAGAAAAGAAAACAGGTGTCCTTGCAAAGAGAGTTAGGCATAAGCCGTACAGAAAATGAAAACAATGTTGGTTTGGGGGCAGAGCAAGTTGGGGGCTGCCATGTCCACAGCTGCATCTCCTCCTGCAGGTTCTAGGACAACTGCCAAAGTCTTGGTCATTGACAATAGCATGGCAAACATCCAAAGAACAGGTCCAGCTGTTCAAGTCTTTGCTGTTTCTTCACCTAGTTCAAATCCTCAGGCATCAGAAACCTCTAACTCTAAACCAGATTCAGCCTCACAGGCATCGAGTCAGGCCCTCAATGATTCAGACCCACTAGAAGGTACTTCCAAAGCCTTTCTGGCCCCAGCAAAGGCACCAGGCTAAGATGAAGCATTTGGTAAAGAGTGATTAAAGAGAGGATTTATGGGAGGGGGCCTCTGGTACACAACAGGAGGAAGAGAAGCAATACAGCCTTAAAGACTTAGCCAACATACTCAGATCTCAGTACTCTGATGAGAAAAGCTTTGTGAGATTGACTGCCAAGAAGGAGGATGGCTCTGAGGAGTTTAAAAGTGCTCTTAGGAAAGTTCTGTTTCTAAGCCAAGGACAACAAGAGGAGGAGGAGAATATCCAGAATTTCAATGATTCCCTCAAAGAGGTCAAGGAAGTTAGAAAGGAATATGCAAGGGAATCAGGAGAGCCAATCCTAAGCTGGCTGGTGAGATGCCCTACAAGTAGGAGACAAGTCTGCCTGGCAGCTAAGGCCACTTATCAAGGAGAGTGGAGTGGACAAATACCTAGCAAGTCCTCTTGGTAAGGTTAGCTTGTGGACATGCCTGCTGTTGGCTGTGGCTATGAGATATCCTTCCCGAGATGATCTGCCATGGGCGGCCAAGAAGTGGAACACCATTGAGCAGGGAATTAAGCTTCTGAAGGAGTTTGCTGTGAAGGAAGTGCTATACGGAGATCATGGCACTCATGAGCCTGATGACATTCCTCTTGGAACAGGTCTCATGAAGAAGCTTATCAAGCTTGCTCCTTCATCCTATGCTAACATCTTGGCTAGCAAGTTTCTATCAAGGAGTGATAATGGAAGGTCTCTCACTGTTGGTGAATTCACTGACCAGCTCAGGCAGATAGAGGACAGCTTGGCACATTCTACACTAGTCTCTGCTGTAAAAACTATGACTACAGAGATAAAGGGGATAAAGTATGGCATTAAAGATAGCATGAGAGAACTGAAGGAGGATCTTAAAATGTCCATCTCCAATCTGGTACAGGATCCCATCC
>WAAF01000441.1:10163-39210 GCA_013400475.1 Tricholaema leucomelas
ATTCTATTCTATTCTATTCTATTCTATTCTATTCTATTCTATTCTATTCTATTCTAAATTGCAGATCCCTACATTGTTCCTCAACCTTCTTTTATTCACAGCAGCCCATGGAGATTGAAAACAGGAGTGACCTATCTGAGAGAATTCTTAACTGAATCATTGTGCAGGTTAAAACTACTGAAGTCTCAAATCCTGCATGAATTGATTTCTTTAACGTGTGCTAAAATTTTAGCCAATATTTTAGACCATTGCCTTGATAAATCTATTACAAATTTATTTCCTCTAAATCAAGCACAGTTTATTATCTCAGCTAAAAATCCTTTTTTTTTCCCATTTGATTAAGACTCTTCTAGCACATTTTGGTCTTTTACATTGCCACAGACTCTGAAAAGATAGTTGGCAGAATTAGGTGAACGTTTCTGAGTTCATTGCATTTTTTTTTTTAACACTGCAACTTTGGCAAAGTATTTTACTCTGGAGTTGACAGCTTTATTCCAACCCTAAGGCATCCATGATAATTAATAACTGTGTCAGATTAGTTCATCCTAAGCAGATGTGCTGTGCAGGTTTTTTCCTTATCTACCCTGTTCTCTACCTTGGTAAGTGACCTTTATTAAATTATGCTTCAAACCAGGAATTCATGACATTCAGATTCCATAGGGCAAGATGAAAATGCCATTATCTCAGCTTGTACTGGGAACTGTATTATTCTGACTATATCTAAGTTACAGATTTTCTGGGTTTTATTTTACTGGAGATTTAACTGGAACTAGCAGTAAGATCAACCTAGGATGAATTATTCAGCATCATTCAAGTTTATTTCTGCTTTATCTTTATTTTTCCTATTAATGTAAACAAACTGGTTTTATCTGCTTGATTGTTACATACTAATTTCCTTCAATCCTAAAAATAAAGATTTTCCACCACTTTCTCATGTTCATTTATTGTCTAATTTAGGAACTTTCTGTAAGAAAAGTATTTGTGTGATGTTATGCATGTGGTTTTTTTATGTCATAATATTTGATAACATTTTCTTGTCCCATCTGAAATATAGCAGGAAAAAATGTGACAGTCAAGGTTCTACTTATCATTTATATAAACATCCTGGGGTTTCTTTTGCTCCATGGCTTTAAGATGAAATAGAGTTAAAGTTCATGAAGATGAGGCAGCAGCGTGCCCAGGTGGCCAAGAAAGCCAATGGCATCCTGGCCTGTATCAGGAACAGTGTGGCCAGTAGGACAAGGGAGGTTATTCTTCCCCTGTACTCAACACTGGTCAGGCCACATCTTGAGTACTGTGTCCAGTTCTGGGCTCCTCAACTCAAGAGAGATGTTGAGGTGCTGGAATGTGTCCAGAGAAGGGCAACAAGGCTGGTGAAGGGCCTGGAACACAGCCCTATGAGGAGAGGCTGAGGGAGCTGGGGGTGTTTAGCCTGGAGAAGAGGAGGCTCAGGGCAGACCTCATTGCTGTCTACAACTACATGAAGGGAGGCTGTAGCCAGGTGGGGGTTGGTCTCTTCTCCCAGACAACCAGCAACAGGACAAGGGAACACAGCCTCAAGTTGTGCCGGGGGAAGCATAGGCTGGATGTTAGGAGGAAGTTGTTGCCAGAGAGAGTGATTGGCATTGGAATGGGCTGCCCAGGGAGGTGGTGGAGTCACCGTGCCTGGAGGTGTTCAGGAAAAGACTGGCTGAGGCACTTAGTGCCATGGTTTAGTTGATTGGATAGGGCTGAACTACTCTACTCCAACCTCCCCTCTGTAGGCAGGTTTGTGTTTGCTAAAGAGGCAAACACATACTCAGCTGCCTTCTCACTCTCCTTCCTCAATGGGCTGAAAAAAAGAAAAATAAGGTGGAAAAGCACGTGGGTTAAGATAGGGAGAACAGATTAAAGTAGGGAGAACGTTTATCAGTTACTATCAGAGGCAAAACAGACTTGACTTGGGGAAAGGTAGTTTTATTTGTGGCCAATTGAGTTGGACAGAGCAAAACTAAACTAAAACGGCTCACACCTCTTCGTCCTAGGCTCAGTCTCACTCCTGAGTCTTCTGCTTCATCGTCCTGAGCAGCGCAGGAGGATGGGTAATGGGATTTGTGGTGAGCCCATAACAGTTGCTCTTTACCATTCATTCTTCCTCATGCTTTTCTGTGCTTCTATCTTGTTCCCCACCCCAGCCCCCCTGAAAATCACACAATCATAGAATATTTTGGTGGAAGGAGCCCTCAAAGATCATAAAATCCAACCTCCCGCTACCACAGAAGGAACATCTAACATTAGGACAGACTGCCCAGGGGAGTTGTGGAGTCTCCCTCTCTGGAGATATTCAAAACCCGCCTGGACACATTCCTGTGTGATCTGGTATAGGTGATCCTGCACTGGCAGGGGGGTTGGACTAGATGATCTTTTGAGGTCCCTTCCATCCCCTGACATTCTGTGATTCTATGAACAGTTTGGATGGCTATGTCTAAAAAGTTACTGCCAATAATTTAATATTCAAGTGAAAAGCAGTAAGAATTGGTGTCCTTCAAGGGTTCTTATGGGGATCAATACTATTTACTTTCTTCATCAGTAACACAGAAGTTGGGATTGAGTGCATCCTCAGTAAGTTTGTAGATAACATCAAGTTGAGTGGTGCAACTGACTGACTAGAGGGAAGGCGTTGGCATCCAGAAGGGCCTTGGCAGGCTTGAGGAGTGGGCTTATGTGAATGTCACGGCATTCAACCGGGCCAAGTACAAGGTCCTGCACCGCCTCGTAAACAATCTGCAGTATCAGTACAGATTCAGGAAGGAAATAGCTGAGAAAAGCCTTAGTAGAATGCTTTGGAAATACTGGTGGATGAGAAATAGCATGTGAGCCAGAAAAGTGTGCCTGCAGCCCAGAAAGCCAACTGTATCCTGAACTGCAGCAAAAGAAGAGTGAATAGCAGGTTGAGGGAGGTGGTTCTCACCCTCTGATCTGGTGAGACCCCACCTGGAGAACTATACATAGCTCTGGGGTCTCAGGTTTGGGCAATCTAGGAATGTTCATCTATATCCTCATTCATCTGGCCCTCTGTTACAAGGGCCTCGTACCTGTTGGGTGCAGGCAGCTGGGAAGATTTGGGGCATACTTCTCCTGCCTGGTCAGAGAGTGACCTGTTGCCATTCCTCCCCTTCTCCTATATCTCTTTCTCTCTCTGGGTGACAAGAGGGCATGGAATCATCTGCTTCTTGTGCCAGCAACACCTGCCACCCCATGCTCATGGATGGGTGTCCCTGACTCTTCATCAGAGCAGGCAGAGCCTGGCTTTACCAGTCAATCTCTTTTGTAGCCTCCCTGAGATTCCTGAGTCTTTCAATCCCATTCTGTAATTTTTCAACCTCTGCTTGCAGCTGTGCTGCCCAACTGAGCAGAACATTTACCTGCTCACACCTTGCACAGTCCCCTACTACAAGAGAGAGGCAGAGACATTCCCCACAGCTTGCAGTTTGTGTTATGGCTTGCTTTTGTGGGCACCCTGTCTGAGTTCCTGCCACCATTTTGCTTGGCATTGAAAGCATGTTCTTCTGTCGGGTGGAGACCATTATTCTATGACATCTCTCCCTCAGTTTTGATGTGGTTGGGGTTTTTTTGGTTTTGTTTGTTTGTTTGTTTGTTTTTCTCCCCAGCATGTGCTGCTGGCTGGGTTCAGTGGAGAAAGCTGCTCTCTTCCCAAAAGTGAGCCTCCTGCCGCTGCTTCTCTGTGTTTAAATCAGTCTTTCCTTTTGTATCCACCAATCTATCTTCCAAACATATATTTTTCCAATTAAGTAGTAAGAATGTTATTGGGTCTGTGTCAAAGGCCTTATAGAAGTCCAGACAGGTGAGATGTGGAGCTCTTCCTTGTCCAATGATGCAATCACAATAATCACAGAATGTTAGAGGTTGCAAGGGACCTCCAGAGATCATCAAGTCCAAACCCCATGTGATGGTTTGGGTATCACCCCACACACATACTTTAGAAATCACCCAGACTAGACTCCCCACTTTCCAAAAGCAGAATCCCCTAGAGTAGTCCACACAGGAGTGCATCAAGGTGGTTTTTGAAAGTCTCCAGAGAAGGAGGCTCCACAACCTCTCTGGCCAGCCTGTTCCAGTGCTCTGCCACCTTCACTGTAAAGAAGTTTCTCCTTATGTTGAGGTGAAACCTTCTATGTTCCAATTTGCATCTGTTGTTCCTTGTCTTATTGCTGCACACCACCAAAAAGAGAGTATCTCTGTCCACTTGACACCCACCTCTCAGAAATTTATACACATTCACAAGATCTTTGAGTCTTTTCCAGACTGGACAGCTCCAGGTTTCTCAATCTCTCTTTGTAGATGCTCAAGTGCTCTAGTCATCCCTCTCTCTGTTGGACTCCATCCAGCAGATTCCTGTCTCTCTTGAACTAGGGAGCCCAAAATTTGACACGGTATTCCACGTGTGGTCTCACCAGGGCAGAGTAGAGGGGGGAAAAAACCTCCCTAGAGCTGCTGAACACCCTTTTCCTGATGCACCCCAGGATGCCATCGACTCTCTCATCTACAAGGGCACATTGCTGGCCCATGCAGAACTTGCTGTCCACCAGGACTCCAAGGTCTTTATGGAGCTGCTTTCCAGCAGGGCAGCCCCAAACCTGTACTGGTGCCTGTTGTTATTCCTTCCTGCACTTCTCGTTATTGAACTTCATGAGGTTTGCCTTCACCCAGCACTCCATCCTGTCTAGATCTTGTTAGATGGCTGCACAACCTGATGAGGTGTCAGCCACCCCCACCTGTTTTGTGTCATCATTGAAGTTGCTGAGGGTACATTCAATGCCTTCATCCAGGTTGTTAATGAAGATATTGAACAAAACCAGGTCCAGAAGTGATCCCTGGGTAACATCACTAGCCACAGACCTTCAAATTGACTCTGTGATGCTGATCAGAAGCTTCTGAACTCTGCTGTCAAGCCAGTTTTCCTCTAATCTTTGTTGGAGAGATGAGGAGTGTGTTTAATCACAGTTAAGGCTGGAAAAGCAGTCTAGTTTGCTTAAATTAATTTCTGGGGAATTATTAATTAATAAATAGTTTATGTGGAACCAAAACAATAAACAGTTGTTCTGTTACTTTTCCTCAGTTCAGAATATGCTTGGTGGTTTCTGTTTGGTTCTGTGTTTCACCCATTTTCTAGAAGGCAGCAAGATTGGTTTTTCATTTCATTCAGCAGTCGTGGAGGCAAAATGCTGTGGCTTGTCTGATAGCTTCATCTCACAGTGCCTCTATGCTGTAAGATTAATAAGCAGTGAAACAGATTTCTTTCAACCTATATGTTGCCTCTGATATTAGTCATTGGTGGCAACATTATCCCAACATGTGGCAATAAAGCTGACCTTTGTCTTTCACACTGGCAGTGAAGACTAAAGGAAGAGTTGTTACAATAGGTATCCCACATTAATCTGAGGTGAGGTTATAAAACTTGGAGTCATAAAACTCACTTACCCTCTGCACAATCATTTATAGTTGGTTTGTATCTCTGGGAAACTATTTCTCTATTTTTTTCCCTTTGAAGAGATGCATCTTTGAAAGAACATGAATAATTTCATAGTAAAGTTCTCCTCTAATCTCTGTTGGAGAGATGAGGAGTATGTTTAATCACAGTTAAGGCTGGAAAAGCAGTCTAGTTTGCTTAGGTTAGATTGAAAGCATAGGGAACCTCCTTTGCAGTTTGTGAATAAATGTTTCCTTCACAATTTATTTGAAAGCACAGATCATTACCTTTAGTAGCTGTCTTCACTTTTAACTGAAATCTTTGAACTTCTGTCTTTGCATTCTCTGCTTTCTATATCACAATTATTGCTAATATTCTAATATTTTAATAGATTAAGTATGCATAGCACAGATATAAATGTGCTATATGTTGTCTCCCTGCCTAAATAAAGATAATCTGTTATCTCTTTATCTGGTATGAGCTTAGATTTTTGAAGTTATAACTATTTTCAACATTTCAGTTTTGCTTACTTATGGATTCTTTCAACATTAGAATAGAATAGAATAGAATAGAATAGAATAGAATAGAATAGAATCAACCAGGTTGGAAGAGACCTTCAACATCATCCAGTCCAAACTATCACCCATCCCTATCCAGTGAACTAGACCATGGCACTAAGTGCCTCATCCAGTCTTTTCTTGAACACCTCCAGGGTTGGCAACTCCACCACCTCCCTGGGCAGCCCATTCCAATGCCAATCACTCTCTCTGCCAACAACTTCCTCCTAACATCCAGCCTATACTTCCCCTGGCACAACTTGATACTGTGTCCCCTTGTTCTGTTGCTGGTTAGTAGAGAACCCAGGGTTCTTTTCCACTCTATAAAGTATATTTGCTTATTATCTTCCTGATATTTAACAGGTCAAAAAATGTTGTGACATTGAGCATATTTGGAAGATGAAGTGAAATGGATAGCCTAGTCTAGGGTAGGGTGTCCCTGCCCATGGCAGAGGGGTTGGAAGTAGATGATCCTTGTGGTCCCTTCCAACCCTGACTGATTCTATGATTCTATGAAATTATCTGTTCTCTGACAATTTGTCCTTTTTGGTTTTCTTTTTTGTTTTTTTTTTCCTCCTACTGCCTCAAGTCGTATTTAGTTCATCTCTATGGCTTGTAAAGCTCAAGGTTAGAGCAATGTGAAGATGAACAATGATAAAAACCTAACATGCAATAATTTATCTTATGCTATGTAGAATAGAATAGAATCAACCAGGTTGGAAGAGACATCCAAGATCATCCAGTCCAACTTATCACCCAGCCCTATCCAGTCAACTAGACTATGGCATTAAGTGCCTTATCCAGTCTTTTCTTGAACACCTCCAGGGATGGTGACTTCACCACCTCCCTGGGCAGCCCCTGCTTGTTTGTCATCTTTTTTTGTTGTTGTTGTTCTGAAATAATGATAGTCGAGTTTCCTCCAAAATTGTGAATTAAAAAACAAACACATGAACAAATAAATAAATATAACAAGAAAAAAAATATTTAGTTTTACTAGAAAGGAAGCTGAAGTCTGAATTTCTGAAGATTTCATTCCTCTTCATTTATATTCCTTATAGTTCTAATCCTTTGGAGATATTAAATGAGAAAAAATTAAAGAAGCAGACAAACAAACAAACAAAAACCCCTGCACACTAGAAAGATTATAAAAGGAGACAAGGAAATAGAAAGAAGGAAAAAATAATATCTGAGGCAAAGTTTGAGGATTTATCATATCCTTACAGTAATCCTTACAGTATGAGTACACTAAAAAACAATACATTTATGTCATTTATTTGCTTATCATTTCTGCTATTTTTCTCCTGAAAGGAGGCTTTAGCCAGGTGGGGGTTGGTCTCTTCTCCCAGACAACCAGCAATAGAACAAGGGGACACAGTCTCAAGTTGTGCCAGGGGAGGTCTAGGCTGCATGTTAGGAGGAAGTTCTCCACAGAGAGAGTGATTGGCATTGGAATGGGCTGCCCAGGGAGGTGGTGGAGTCACCATCCCTGGAGGTGTTCAAGAAAAGCCTGGATGAGGCACTTAGTGCCATGGTCTAGTTGACTGGATAGGGATGGGTGCTAGGTTGGACTGGATGATCTTGCAGGTCTCTTCCAACCTGCTTGATTCTATGATTCTATGGTTCTATGATTTTAGTTTACTTCATGACACAGAAAGGTAAAAATCAGTTAGGAGTCCACTACTTTTTTTCTTGTTACTTCAGTGGCAATTTAAGTATTCGGTGAAACAGTGAAATAATTTTCCACGTTACTTGGAAATTAATTAAGGTAAATTAATTAATTATCCAGCATATGAGCTTGATATAGATACCTAATACCTAGAAAAGTCTCATGCTATTTGAAATGGCAGTTACTGGGCAATCAGTCTCCCCTCCGTGCTCAGTAAGATCAAGGAACAGACATGATCAGAGGGCTGCAGCAGCTCTCTTAGGAGGACAGACTGAAAGAGTTGGGACTGTTCAGTCTGAAGAAGAGGAGGCTCCCAGGTGACCTTATTGTGGCCTTCCAGGGTCTGAAGGGGATAAAACTGGGGAGGGACTTTTTAGGCTATCAGGTAGTGACAGGACTAGGGGGAACGGAGCAAAGCTGGAGATGGGTAGGTTCAGACTGGACGTGAGGAGGAAGTTGTTCAGCATGAGAGTGGTGAGAGCCTGGAATGGGTTGCCCAGGGAGGTGGTTGTGGCCCCATCCCTGGAGGTGTTTAAGGGCAGGCTGGATGAGGCTGTGGCCTGCCTGATCTAGGGTAGGGTGTCCCTGCCTGTGTCAGGGGCGTTGGAACTAGATGATCCTTGTGGTCCCTTCCAACCCTGACAGATTCTATGATTCTATGACAAATCAAATGGATGACACAGAGGTGATTTGAGACAGCCAACATGGCTTCACTAAAGGTAAATAGTTCCTGATTATCTAGTGACAAATTTAACCTTATCTACATACTAATTATCCATACTAAAGCTTTCTCAAAGTTACATTGTTTGTGACCTGAAGGATTTGAGCTATGATGCTTTCAAAGCTGATGTCACAGATAGTCTCAGATATAGAAGAAAGCATTTTAGTGCTCTGCACAGATTGAACTAGTTGCTATAGTAGGGTAGTATCCTTTCCCTTTCTTTCCCTGAACCCTAGTGTATCCTGCACAGAGTCTGTACTCAGTTCAGAGGACAATGAGAAATCCAACTATCTGTCGAGACTTGGACGAGGTTTTTATTTTGAATTACTTTTTAACATTGCAATTACTGCTCATTTCAGGATCATTTGGAAGTATATGGTGTCAACAGTGCACACTGCAGCTGTCATGTTGGAGTGGAACTTTCATTTTGCAGTATTTTTTAAATAATAATAAAAGTATGAGCATACAAAAATATTATTCTATGCACTTCATAAAATTAATCAATTTTGTGACTGGGAGAGAATGACTGAGCTCATGCTTGGTAGCAGCAAAATGTTTATTCACTTCTCAGTAGAAAACTGGCATCTAAGTCCAGTCACTTTAGATGTATCCATGTCAAGCCTATGGTTGAAAAATGAACCCTGGGGGAAGCAAACCTATTAACACCTTCTGTGTTATACACTGACAACTGTATAATTGAGGTGACATTGGCAAAAGGCCTATACATTTTTTTCTCAGGTAAGACAGTCCTTTGATCCATGTGGGATTGTTCTGAGACTTTGTTAGAAGTTAAAAAGAAAGCTGAGGTTTGATTTTTTTTTTCTTGGATTGTTTTCAAAGAAAGAGACAAGAACACTATGGCTACTGGAATGGGCTGCCCAGGGAGGTGGTGGAGTCGCCATCCCTGGAGCTGTTCAAGGCAGGATTGGACGTGGCACTTGGTGCCATGGTCTAGCCTTGAGCTCTGTGGTAACGGCTTGGACTTGATGATCTGTGAGGTCTCTTCCAACCTTGGTGATACTGTGAGACTGTGAGACTATTAATAGAATAGTAGGGAATACTGAATGGACCTAATCTGTAACCAAAGATTTAACTATTTAAAATACAATTAATTCAGATCCCTAAATTCTTGTTTTATTAAGCTTGCCTACAGCACAGAAGTAGCACACAAGCCAAAATGGATGATAGCGAGTGGAGAACTTCCACTGCAGTGACTTATGTGGATGTTAGATTTTCTGGAACAAGACTATCCTCTTGTGATTAGATGAGCTGTTAAGGCTATAAATGTTTGCTTGTTGCTGTGATGGATCTATTTGTTTTGCTTATTTCATGCTGAAAATCATGAATGTTTAGTAAGTGATTAGGGTTAGAAAAGTCGAGTAATGAAAGTTTCTTTCATTTCTTCCTTGAGATGAATTTGTCATATACACTAATGATCATTTTCTAACCCGTTTTGGTTAGAACATTTTCCATTTTTAAGCAAAAAATAATTGGAGGTATTTAAATTTTTGTATTTCCAGTTGGAGCATATTAAAAACATTAATATTTCACTTCCTTTATATATCTCATAATGGTTTCAGAAAATCAACACAAGTATACCATCTGTGTGTATCATCATTGACACATCAGATAATGGGTGATAATGACCTATCCATTCAGCTGTTTCAATCAATGGAAACATTTTACAGCTTGATCCGGGAAGGCAGTATTTCCTCTGATACTTCTCACATATGACATTAACTGCAGATTCAAAGAGGAGGAGGATGAGAAGGAGAAGGTGAAGGAGAAGGAGAAAGAAGGAGAAGAAGAAGTAACAAGGAAAGGGAAAGAGAAAGAGAAAATGGAAGAGGAAAAATAAAAATAAAAAAGAAAAAGAAAAAATAAAAAGAAAATGAGGAAAAGGAAAAGAAAAATAAAAGGAAAAAGAAAAAAAAAAAGAAAAAGAAAATGAGAAAAAGGAAAAGAAAAAGAAAAAAAAGGAAAAATAAAAAAAGAAAAAGAAAACGAGAAAGAAAAAGAATAAATAAAGAGAAAAAGGAAAAGGAAAAGAAAAAGAAAAACAAAAAGAAAAATAAAAAATAAAAACAAGGAAAAATAAAAAGGAAAAGGAAAAGAAAGATAAGAAAAAGAAAAATAAAGAAAAAGATAAAAAGGAAAAGAAAAAGAAAAAGTAAAGGAAAAGAAAAAAAAAAAGAAAAAAAAAGGAAAAGAAAAAGGAAAAGGAAAAGAAAAAGAAAAAGAAAAATATTTTTTCTGAAGTCAGGCATTGGGCAGGGTTTTTCCTGAGATGCAGGAAGAATATAAGAATGAGAAAAGGGCAGACTGTCTCTGGAGACAATAGTTGAATTGTATGCAGCGGTGGAAGATTACATTTTAAATAAAATCAGACCACTGGGGAACTATAGAAACACAGAATGAAGTATAGACCAAACATATAACAAAAGTAAGCAATTTAGAGCTCAAGTAATAGCTGTTAAGTTGAATGAATTGCTAGATATAGTAAAGAAAATGGACACCTAAGAGTTACGTGATACATTTGCCATAGGGTGAAGAGAGGAGAGGACATATAATAATGGCAAAATCTGCAGGCATACTGAACAGAAAGGCACCTGAAGTTGATATATTCTTTATTCAACTTCTAAGAGCTCACAGAAAGTGCTTAAAATAATGGTGTTTGATAGTCACTCATTTTAAAATCATTGGTGTCTTACTTCAGAAGATTGCCTAGCCTAAAAGACAGCTCAGAATTCACTGACCAGGATCCACAATGCTGGTGAGAATATGCTCTTTGAGGCAACATCACTTTGAAGTAATGGTCACTGAGCAGTAGTCATTCCTCTTGAAAACCTTTCCTGCCCACAGCTGTGCTTTTATTCATTCTTACTAGCCCAAAGACCAGAAATGTCCATACTGAAAAATCTATCTAAATTTATTAGTAGACTAAAAATCTGTAGAGGTTTCATAAGAGTCATCTCTGATTTCTATGTCCTGTTAGAGTCCAGGTAGAAACAAAAGACTACTGAACTACTTAATCAAATCAGTGGTGAAGTCTTTGAAACAAATATAGAAATATACCTCTAGGCAATCAGTAAATTTTGAAGCTAAAGCTACACACATCTGTAATGCTTTGGAGGCTAAAGGCTCTGACAGATAGGGGAATATTTCACTTAGGTGTCAATAAGGCAAATGCCTTGCTCTGGATGAAGCCTATTAGTTCAGCACATTTTGTTTCCACGTTACATTATCTTTCATGTCATTTCTGTATGAAAAGAGATGCCTGCTGATGTCAGTAGTTAGAAGATCCTGTGAACTGTGTACAGATTGTTTCATGAACAAGATGTTTTACTCACAGTTTAAAAAAACCCAAACAACTTCTTGAGAATTAGAATTAACAGAAATTAATACAATTGCACTGTGATAATCAACAGAGTTTTACTGCTAAACATTGCATTTGACAAGTATTTTCTTAATACTTAAAAGAAGTGCATGAGCCATCAGTGTCCACTTACACCCCAGAAAGCCAACTGCATAAAAAGAGGCAAGTTGAGGGAAGTGGTTTTCCCCATCAGGTGAGACCCTAGTTGGGATACTGCATACAGCACTGAGGTACCCAGCACATGAAATACATGGACCTGTTGGACTGCATCTAGAGGAGGGCCCCAAAAATTACCAGAATGATGGAATACCACTCTTGTAAGAAAAAGCTGAGTGTTGAGGTTATTCAACTTGAAGAAGAGACATCTGATTGAAAGCTTTTAATACTGAAAGGAGGCTTATAAGAAAGTGTCCCAGGTTGAGGCTATAGGGTTAAACAATTTTTCTGGGGACTAGAAGATTGTTATTCAATCCCATCATTCTGCTGTCTCCTTATAGACTCACAACAAGGTCAGTTCATTCTCCTTTCCTCCTCCTCCTGCCCTGGGTGTGTGGCAGGACCCAATCTATCGGGAACATGTAAGCAGCAGGCCTCTTGGCTGGCTGGAGGCAGTGGGGGGGAGGAGGATTGGAGCACTGGGGAAGGTAGATTTAGATGTTCTGGGGATGGGGAAACTTCAAGGGGATTTGCCATGGATGGGGAAATCACTTTTTCTAAGATCTATCACTGTATCTCTCTCTCTCTCTCTAAATACAATTCTGTATTTCCTCTCCAATTTGATCTGAGAGTTTAATTTCTGTTGCCTATCTTTAGTAAACCCACGACAGAAATATGGAGACTATCAAACGCTGCAGTGACAGGGGAAGGGTCAATGTTTTTTAAGCTGAAAGAATGTAGGTTCTGGATACAAGGAAATTTTTTTTTTCAGTGAGGATGGCAAGGCACTGAAAGAGGTTTCCCACACAAGTTGTGGATATCCCATCACTGGAAGTGCTCAGAGTTAGGCTGCATGTGGCTTTAGTCCCTGCATATATCAAGGGAGTTGGAATCACAGAATCACTGTGCTAGTTCGAAGCTAGCTAGAATGTCTTGGTGAGAAGGATTAGATAACAGTGCTGATGTCTACTTCACTCATAGGCTTGCTGAGAGGTATAAGAACAAGAATCTGAACATAGATAAGGGAGTCCCACTTCTTTTTCTTCTTGGGGCATTGCCGGAGCTGCATTTCTCTCTAGCCTCTCTGCCGTCTCTCTGAGTAATCCACTTTGCTTCCTAACCCCCTGTCCGAACCTCCATTCTTCCTTGGGACTGGGGTAAGTTTGAGTGGGGTGGGAGAAGGTGAAAGAGTGGTTGGGAGCCCCTCCTGGGACTGAGGTTTCTGGGAGGGGAGTTGTGTTTCTGTATTACCTTTTACCTTATATATTTCTTTCTATAACTGTATGTACTGTAAGTATCTGCTTGTATATTGTGCTAAGCTGTAAATATAAGCTTCATTCAATTTTCCAGAGATGGCTGAGTCTAGTCTGGGTGATTTCCAAAGTGTGAGGGGGTGGGTAATGCCCAAACCATCAGAATCACACAGAATCACAGAAACATCCAGGTTGGAAGAGACCCTCATCCAACCTATAATCCTACTCTACAAGATTCACCTTAAACCATATCCCTAAGCACCACATCCAAATGACCCCTAAACACAACCAGGATCAGTGACTCAGCCACCTCCCTGGGAAGCTCACTCCAGTGCCTGACCACTCTCTGCATGAAAAACTTTTTTCCTAATATCTAATCCAAACCTACCCAGTCTCAGCTTGAGGCCATTCCCCCTTCTTCTATCTCCAATTACCTGTGAGAAGAGCCCAGCACCAGCCTCCGCAACATCCCTTCAGGTAGTTGTATACAGCAATAAGATCTCCCCTCAGCCTCCCCTTTTTTGAACTAGCCATCCCCAGCTCTCTCAGTAGCTCATCATAAAATTTATTCTCTAGGCCCTTCCCCAAATTCATTGTCCTCCTCTGGACCCACTCCAGCACCTCCACATCTCTCTTGTACTGTGCTGCCCAAAACTGGACACAATACTCGAGTTCACCCTTAAATCAAGTTTACTCTTAAAGATTCATTCAGCCTAAAGCATTCTATGATTATAATCTATTAGTATGTAAGTCTACAATCTTCCCTTTTCTTTGCAAAGTTCAATTAAAAAAAAAAAGTTGGATTTATTTTGTATTTCATTTTAAAGCTTGGCTCACAGGCCTTTAAGATATAGAAACCTAAAGACTGAATGTTTATTCTAGGAAAGAAATTCTCACGCTAATAAAATGCTTGGACTCACACTATCACAGTATCACAGTATTACCAAGGTTGGAAGAGAACTCACAGATCATCAAGTCCAACCCATTACCACAGAGCTCAAGGCTAGACCATGGCACCAAGTGCCACGTCCAATCCTGCCTTGAACAGCTCCAGGGACGGCGACTCCACCACCTCCCTGGGCAGCCCATTCCAGTAGCCAATGACTCTCTCATGAAGAACTTTCTCCTCACCTCAAGCCTAAATTTCCCCTGGCGTAGCTTCAGGCTGTGTAGTTTTTTTTAGAGAGTAACTAGAAATAATTAATGAAAAAAATAATAATAACAAACCCAGAAATTGATCAGGGCACATTTAAGACCAAAATGCAGGCAGCAATAGGTGGATATGAAAATGCAGGTATCTTTATGTAAACTAAGTGCCCGAGCTCTGAAAATATATCTGACAGCTATTCAGCTGCCTAATCATAGCTGTTTGACTTCTTGAGATATTTAGGGTATTTGAGAAATCAATGATTCTATGTCAGTGTAGAGTTTGGCACATATGATATGAGCAATCTGCTCAGCATGCTCATAACAATAAGTATCCACAAGAGGAACTGTAAAACTCAGAAGTACCTCACAAAGCAGTAGAAGACCTTTTTTGATCACTTTCAAGTTTTCTAAATGTTTTCTGTTTGACATTTAGTCAACATTAGTCTTCATTATATCTCCAAGTGTTGACACCAAATCAAAGCTTCTGCAGTTGATGTGTCCCTTAAGAAAAAATATGACTCCATTAAATTGTTCTATTGTTCCTGAAGGTGAACATAAATTCCATAAAAATAAGAGAATGTAGCAACTGTCTGTTCAATTTGAGACAAGTTTGTGGCTGTATCTTTTTCATGCTGATGTTTCACTTTAATAATGAAAATGAAACATAACACTTGTGTTAGATATTGTCGGTGCGAAGTGCTGATATTCCATCAGAATGATGACAAAGGAAAACTTGCATTCTTTTGGGCTAATATTTGAAAGAGATCTAAAGCAAATGGGAATAAGAAGGGTCTAGAAAAACATATTTATTCCTAATGATGAAATTGCTCACTGGAATCTGTGTAGTATTAGAATTAGAGCCCATCTTTTGATGAATTCAATCTGATTTTATCACATGGAAAGCACGCTGTCTTTTTTGGTCATAATGCATAATGCTTTTTAAAAGGAATTTTCCACCTCATTGCTGTCTACAACTACCTGAAGGGTGGTTGTAGCCAGGTGGGGGTTGGTCTCTTCTCCCAGGCAACCAGCAACAGGACAAGGGGACACAGCCTCAAGTTGTGCCGAGGGAAGTATAGGCTGGATGTTAGGAGGAAGTTCTTGCCAGAGAGAGTGATTGGCATTGGAATGGGCTGCCCAGGGAGGTGGTGGAGTCACTGTCCTTGGGGGTGTTCAGGAAAAGACTGGATGAGGCACTTAGTGCCATGGTCTAGTTGACTGGACAGGGCTGGGTGATAGGTTGGACTGGATGATCTTGGAGGTCTCTCCAAGTCTCTCCAAGACTGTGTCCCCTTGTTCTGTTACTGGTTGCCTGGCAGAACAGACCAACTCCCACCTGGCTACAACATCCCTTCAGGTAGTTGTAGGCAGCAATGAGGTCACCCCTGAGCCTCCTCTTCTCCAGGATGCATGCGCCCAGCTCCCTCAGCCTCTCCTCACAGGGCTGTGCTCCAGGCCTCTCACCAGCTTTGTCGCCCTTCTCTGGACACGTTCCAGTATCTCAACATCTCTCCTGAATTGAGAAGCCCAGAACTTGACATAGTACTCAAGATGTGGCCTGACCAGGGCTGAGTACAAGGGATGAACAACCTCCCTTGTCCTACTGGCCACACCGTTCCTGATACAGACCAGGATGCCATTGGCTCTCTTGGCCACCTGGGCACGTTGATGTTTTTCAATTATAACACAACAAATTGCAGCTTGTTCAGTAAACACTTTGTGCATTACCCTAGTTACATTCTGAGTTATGTTTTCACTGCTTCTTAACAGAAGACAGCTAATGTGACGCTAAGGAAACAGAGGAGATTCAGATGCAAGGAGGAGATACTGAACAACATATAGTGTCTCAAAATGCTTGCCAAGCACAGTTATCTTTTAGAACCTTGATAATAAAATAATTAAATACTCAGTCACCCTTCACTATGGATGATATATGGACAGCATAAAGTAACTTTGCTTCCTTCTTATTATCATAGAATCATAGAATGGTTTAGGTTGGAAGGGACCTCAAGGATCATCGAGCTCCAACCCCCCGCCATAGGCAGGGACACCTCCCACTAGAGCAGGCTGCTCAAGGCCTCATCCAGCCTGGCTTTAAACGTCTCCAGGGAGGAAGCATCCACAACCTCCCTGGGCAACCTGTTCCAGTGTCTTACCACCCTCACTGTAAAGAACTTCCTCCTAACATCCAGTCTGAATCTCCCCTCTTCCAGCTTAAACGCATTCCCCCTCATCCTAACATTACTAGACCATGTAAGTAGTCCCTCCCCAGCTTTCCTGTAGGCTCCCTTCAGATACTGGAAAGCCACTCTAAGGTCTCCTGGAAGCCTTCTCTTCTCCAGGCTGAAGAGCCCCAACTCTCTCAGCCTGTCCTCATAGCAGAGCTGCTGCAGCCCTCTGATATTCTTTGTGGCTCTCCTCTGGACTCGCTCCAGCAGTTCCACGTCCTTCTTGTGTTGGGGGCTCCAGAACTGCACACAGTACTCCAGGTGGTGTCTGACAAGAGCAGAGTAAAGGGGGAGAATCCCCTCCCTTGCCCTGCTGGCCACACTTCTCTTGATGCAGCCCAGCACAGGGTTGCTGTCTGGGCTGCATGTGCACACTGCCGGCTCATGTTGAGCTTTTTGTCATACTCCATACCACATAGTACAGCATAATTCTGTCTTTATATTGGGATTTTGAGATATGGCTGTATCTTGCTGGTCAAGTAGGTAAATCTTGTGATCACTTAAGATTTTCACATACAGCACCATTTCAGTAGGATTGGGACAAATTACAACATCTCTATTCAATTTAAAATTGATGAAGTTATCTTTGCCCTACTCTTTGAATAAGATGATGTAGAAGTTCTTTTTAAACTGTATTCTGTGTGTTAAATTGTCCTTGAAGCTGTTGGTTTCTCTACATTTCACAAACATAATTGACAATTGTACAGATTCTTTAGCTCTATATTAAGAATAATTTAGTCTTACAAAACCAGTATTTAGAGTTTTTCAAATGCAGATTTATACCAATGTATTCAACTTGAAATTCAGAGTATAATATAAACCTTGATAAATTCAGTCGTTCTGACTGGAAGTATCAGTGAATTAATTTTCAGTAGTCATTTTAATATATCTATTCCAATAGTGAGGAAAATCCAAACTTCTGACTTACATCTCTCATTTTAAAAGTTGTAATCCTATGAATTTTCACCATGAAGTGACTGCCAATACAATAAACATACTTTTTTTTTTTTCCCCCCAGACTGTAAGGTTACAAAGAATCCAAAGAGAGAGCTATGCAGAAAATCTGTGACCTGGTTTCGGATGGGATATAGACGATTTTTCTTCTTAGTAGATAGAATAGTGCTGTGTTTTGAATTCAGTGTGGGAATTTATATGACAAGAATGTTGATAATATGCTGATGTATTTAATTGTTGCTGGAAAACCAAGGGGGTTTCAACTTCCTTTGTCTTGCTAGTGTGCAGGTGCAAAAGAAAGTGGCAGGGAGCGTATCCAGAGACACAGAACAAAATTAGCCAATGAATTAGCACTGAAAGATTTGGGGCTGTTCAGTCTGGAGAAGAGGAGGCTCTGAGGACACAAACCAGAATTTACATAAAGATGTGCTCAAAATTCCCTGATGGAGGCTTTCAAATACCAGATATTTTCAACAGCACATTCTAAAGGAAAATAAAGCAAAAGTAAACATTAATTGATTTTATTTTCTTCTTAAATTAATTCCTAAAAATATTAACAAGTATTTCAGTAGAATTGTGTATGTTGGAAGAGACCTAAGGAGACCATCTAAGGCCAACATCTTACTCATACAAGGACCACTTAGAGCAGGTTTCTTTGAGCTGTATTTAGCTGAGGTTTTAGTATCTTAAGGATCATAGAATCATAGAATCATAAAATCAGTCAGGGTTGGAAGGGACTACAAGGATCATCTAGTTCCAGTCCCCCCTGCCAGGGGCAGGGACACCTTGCCCTAGATCAGGCTGGCCAGAGCCTGATCCAGCCTGGCCTTAAACACTTCCAGGCATGGGGCCTCAACCACCTCCCTGGGCAACCCATCCCAGGCTCTCACCACTCTCATGCTGAACACTTCCTCCTCACCTTCACTCTGAACCTACCCACCTCCAGCTTTGCTCCATTCCCCCTAGTCCTGTCACTCCCTGATAGGTCTGGAGCATATCGCATGTGAGGACTGGCTGAGAGAACTGAGGTTGCTCAGCGTCGTGAAGAGAAGAGTACAGGAAGAACTTATGGCAGCCTTCCAGTATTTGAAGGGGGCCTACAGGAAAACTGGAGAGGGACTATTTATAAGGATGTGTAACGATAGCATGATGGATAGTGGCTTCAAACTGGAAGGAACTCATCTAACACAGTCTTGAGGTATCAATTAAATATTGAATGTTGAGTTTAGATCAGACTTCAGATTTGGTCTTTGTAATTTCTGTATTTGGTTGGCTGGGGTTTTTTTGAGTTTTGTTTTGTTATGAGTTTGAAGTGCAAATCCTTGGTGCCTATTACTTTTCTATTAACCATGAAAAAATTACCTCTCTCAGTTTTTAAAACATGCAGTTAGCCAATTTACTACTCAAATACTATGATTTTTTTTTATCTTTAGATATGCAGATTCTCTTACAAGGGAATGTTAAAACAAAATTGGTGCAGTTAAGGAATATTCCTTCACAGATAATTTTTGAGGCATACTTAAGTTCACATATTTTCAGCTGTGTTCTTTGAAAATAGATTTGCATGGAGTCTAATTACAACTATTTAAGCATCAAACCACATACATTTCTAAAATCAGGGTGTTTTTACTCTTCATGTTTCAGACAGAAAATTAGGGGGTTTGCCATTTATTTAAACAGTCAATAAGTACACCACGGCTGCAGAAGCCTCATCAGGGAGTATCATCAAATTCATGAAATTAATTAAAAATTGATCTTTCAAAAAAGAAACACATTTCACACTCATGAACTGCAGTGATTACACCACATTATCTTCTGTAGCCGACCCCTTAGACATTTGGCTTTTCTATATTCTATGTAACCAGCAGCTGGTTAGAGTTTTATTGCTTCTGTAATCAAGTCAGCCTAAAACTCCACACCTATAAAAAATATAGCATCTCTTCCATTCATTTTTAACATCTGAGCTGCCATGTTGCTATCAAGACTAATGTATGTGTATATATGTACAGAAGCCAGGAAGAAAGGGACCTATGGGTACTGGCAAATAGTAGGCTAAACATGAGTCAGCAGTGTGCCCAGGTGGCCAAGAAAGCCAATGGCATCCTAGCCTGTATCAGGAATAGTGTGGCCATTAGGATGAGGGAGGTTATTCTTCCCCTGTGCTCAACACTGGTCAGGCCACACCTTGAGTACTGTGTCCAGTTCTGGGCTCCTCAATTCAAGAGAGATGTTGAGGTGCTGGAATGTGTTCAGAGAAGGGCAACAAGGCTGGTTAAGGGCCTGGAACACAAACGCTGTGAGGGGAGGCTGAGGGACCTGGGGGTGTTTAGCCTGGAGAAGAGGAGGCTCAGGAGCCACAAAATTTTATAATCATTTGACCATTTAAATTTTTTAATTTTTTTTGTGTTTGGAACACAAACCCTATGAGGAAAGGCTTAGGGAGCTGGGGTTTTTTAGCCTGGAGAAAAGGAGGCTCGGGGTGACCTCATTGCTGTCTACAACTACATGAAGGGAGGTTGTAGCCAGGTAGAGGTTGTTCTCTTCTGCCAGGCAACCAGCAACAGAACAAGGGGACACCGCCTCAAGTTGTGCCGGAGGAGGTCTAGGCTGGATGTTAGGAGGAAGTTCTTGCCAGAGAGATTGATTGGCATTGGAATGGGCTGCCCAGGGAGGTGGTGGAGTCACCGTCCCTGGGGGTGTTCAAGAAAAGCCTGGCTGAGGCATTTAATGCCATGGTCTAAATGACTGTATAGGGCTGGGTGCTAGGTCAGACTGGATGATCTTGGAGGTCTCTTCCAACCTGGTTAATTCTATGATTCCATAGAACTCTCACAGATGATATTACTTGTTCATAATAAATATTGATCATTAAAAAAGAAACAGAGAATTTCATTCTATGAGAGCATCCTAAACAGTGTGATCCTGTCCTTTTCTAGTACTGCAATGTAGGAGCTAACAAAAATTTATGGCAACTATCTTTTAAAATAGGTATTAGGTTTTGAACTTCTTTTAGAGTATAGCTAATAGTTATTCTGAGTTTATCAATAAGTACTGGCTGACCTTCTTCCAAATAATACTTAACTAATTGTTCCTACATTTAATTTTCACATACAACTGATCTTGGAACAGTGCTCATGCACACTGACTAGTGTCTAATGAGACACTAGTCAAATGTGAATGTACTGCAGTTAACTTGGTTTTGATGATCCCATTAACGTTCAGAAAATGACAAAGAACAGTCAGAATTTACATTTGAGTTGTATTTCAAACCAAAGATCCAGTGGCCACTTAGAAAGTGATCCTTTCCTAAGCTTAGGGCATTGTTAACTGCTGTACTTCAGCACCAGTTGTTAGAAAAATACTCTTTGCAGTCACAGAGAATATTAGAAAACAGATTTTACCTCCAATCAACACAAATAACTCAATGTCACATATGAATAATCTTTAAAATAGCACTTCAATGTGAGCCTTTTACTGAATGCCATAAAAAAGGACAAATGGAACAGATGAAGATTTATTGTAATGACTTGTATGCAAGTGTTTCAAAAGATGTCAGTGAAAACAGAAAGAATTAAGGAATCCAAACAACTTAGAGTGACAGAAGATGAATGAATGGAGAAAGATCAATAATGTCGAATGCATGTGAGCTATCAGGCACCGGCAAAGAATTGATTGATCCAGAGTCTGAACTAATTAAAGTGTCATGGGTCACCTATAGACCTCCACTTCAAAAACTGTGTAGATTTCTAAAACAAGCCTTGATCTTTGGAAGCAATAAATAGATGTTAGTGTGATTCAATTAGATTAGTACTCATCTTCAGGAAATGCTTTGTTTTTCATGGGAAGGTAGGTTTCAGCTTTGCTGCTAATCACCACTCAGTTTTAGAACTGAAGTTAGATAATATCTAATAATCACATTTCTTAGATCAGAAAAGACCTTCAAGATCATCAAGTCCAATCATTAGTTTCACACTGACAAGCCCTTGACTAAACCAAATCCCTCAGCACAACATCCAATCACTATGAATCGCTATGGTTGGAAAGGACCACCAGGATCCTCTAGTCCAAAATGACATATACACTTAAGGATTTATAATTCTTACCAATTTTCTTAGTTTGAAATTTTGCCATGTACTTTTCAGAACAGCTTTATATATCTATTTTATACAATTTTGCCCAAGCCTTTGTTTTCCTCCTGCCCTTGCTTCCCTCATCAGCAGAAGGGTGGGGCAAGCCAGAACACGTTTTAGGCCTATTAGCCTTCCACGATAGGATGTCTGTTGTGAAAGTATGCTAGGAAATAACCTTAATCATCAGTTCAGATGCACATTGAGGAATGGGCAATTCATAAAATGGTTTTGGCATCAGGGCTATAAGTGTAGAATCATAGAATCAGTCAGGGTTGGAAAGGACCACAAGGATCATCGAGTTCCAACCTCCCTGCCATGGGCAGAGATACCCTACCCTAGATCAGCTTACCCAGAGCCCCATCCAGCCTGGCCTTAAACACCTTATAGATCTTCTCAACCTAACTGAACCTGCTAATTAAAACTAAATTAATTTCTGTGTATAGTTTTGGGGGTGGGGTTTCAGGAAAATAAAATAACTCTATTTTTATATAAATTCCTGACTCGGCCACATTAATTCCCTGCCTCCACAACAGTTAGGAGGAAGTTCTTCACAGAGAGAGTGATTGGCATTGGAATGGGCTGCCCAGGGAGGTGGTGGAGTCACTGTCCCCGGAGGTGTTCAAGAAAAGCCTGGATGAGGCACTTAGTGCCATGGTCTAGTTGACTGGGTAGGGCAGGGTGCTAGGTTGGACTGGATGGTCTTGGAGGTCTCTTTCAACCTGGTTGATTCTATGATCCTATGAAAACTGGACCTATTACTGATCCCTGGGGAACACCACCTGCCACAGGCTTTCAACTGGACCATGTTCAGACTGATCATAACTGATTACACAGAATGATCCTATGAAGTAGGAAGCATGTAGAAGAGCAGCAAAACAAAGGCTGCTGTTAGGAAACTAGTGTCAGGAGCAATGGTTTAATCCTGTCCCCACACCTTCTAGGTCCTTCAGACACCAGATTTCAGAAGCCATATACAAGTGCCACTCCAGAAGCCATATACAATCAAATATAACACAGAATGGTGGGAAGAGTACATGGCTTTCATCGTATCTGCTACAAGAGGACAGCCTTTATTGTCAGGCTGGTGTGAACTTTGTGTAAGTGTATTTTTGAGGTTAGATCTTATAAATAATTTCTTTACTGAAAGAGCGGTCAGACATTGGAACAGGCTGCCAAGGGAGGTGATGGAGTCACCAGCCCTGGAGGTGTTCAAAAGACAAGTAGATGTGGCACTCTGGGACGTTTTCTAATGGTCATGGAAGTGCTGGGTAGAAGGTTGGACTTGATGATCTCAGAGGTCTTTTTCAACCTTAATGACTCTATGATTCAATGATAGGTGGAAGAAACTAAATGTATGAAATTGGTAAAGACAAGAAGTTTTCCTCTGTATGAAGTTCTCAGCATTTAATGCTCATTTATTTAATGACAAGTATTTTTTATAACAGTAGAGAATGTACTTAAATTTTGAACAGGATCTAACATAAGGGATGTTCAAAAATGTACCTCCTAGGAGGTAAAACATTAGTATCTTTTAAACAGACTAAAACATTAGTATCTTTTAACCAGACTTCTTGATGACCAGCCAAAATAAAATGGTTCTGTGGTCCAAACCCTTTAGCATGCAGTATACTGGTGCTGAGAAATATAAATGCAACAATGTATATTTTGAGTTCACTTTTCTATCTTGCTTGTCTTTTTATTATATGTTGTTATTAGAAAGTTCACATAGGACTTTAATCATGTTCCCAAGACTTAGGAGCCTCGGTCAACAATTGGCAGTTCCCAATGTCTTGCTGTTCACCTTGGATCATAGTGTTCTCCATTGATTCAAGAATATTTTTTTCTAACTACTTCTTGCCTACACTGAAAGCCAAACATGTGAGTTCAGCAGTCCTTGAAATGTCTGAAGTCTTTTACTTGCTCCCACTAGAAGATAATTGCTTTAATTAAAGCCACTGAGATTCCCACCTCTAAGCATGTAAATATGTGAAGCTGAAAATGAGGATTTGATTTGTTTGTTTAAATTTAGTTGCTTAATGCTAGGTAGCATACCTTAGGGTTTCTCACATGCTTTTCTACCAGTGCTCCAGGAAAGCACAGATCTCATTCAGGTCACATATTATATCACAGGATCATAGGATATTAAGAGTTGGAAAGGACCCAAGGAGATTGTTGAGTCCAACCCCCCTGCCAGAGCAGGACCATGCAATCTAGCACAGATCACAGAGGAACACATCCAGACAGGCCTTGAAAGTCTCCATAGAAGGAGACCCCACAACCTCTCTGAGGAGCCTGTTCCAGTGCTCTGCGACCCTTACAGTAAAGAAGTTCCCCCTTGTGTTGAGGTGGAACCTCTTTTGCTACAACTTACACCCATTGCTCCTTGTCCTATCCCAGGGAGCAAGTGAGCAGAGCCTGTCCTCCCCCTCCTGTCCAGCCTTCAGATATTTATAAACATTTATCAAATCCCCTCTCAGTCTTCTCTTTTTCAGACTAAAAAGCCCCAGGTCCCTCAGCCTCTCCTCATAAGCCATGCCCTCCAGTCCCCTAATCATCCTCGTAGCCCTCTGCTGGACCCCCTCCAGCAGATCCTGTCAAATATATATCTGTCAATTATGGATGTCTTGGATACCATAAGTACCTGAGCTACTAATAGATACATTTAGACAGCCAGGGGAATTAAGACAGGAAGTATCCCGAGTAGCAAAAAACCCTCAAACAAACAAACACAGAATTCCTCTTATGCTAAGGCAAAACTTAAGAAAACCAACACAACTGTGTTTACCTGTATTTACCTAAAAATAAGGGTTACATGAAAGTAACTAGGCTTTGTTAGACTAGAATTTTCTAGGAACTCCTTACTGAGTTACTAGTTGTATGTAAAACTCAATGAAGCAAGACATGTGAAATATACGTGCAGTACCTGTGAAAGAATCTTTGACGATTTTAGTTGCCATGCGTTCCCTTTATGAAAGAAAAGAAACTTTCTTAGATGAAGTTATCACAGCAGACTACAAGTGAGATGTGCATTTTTTTCACTGATCTTCTGCTATTAGGAGGACATAGCCATTTGCAGTAAATGGGCCTCTGCCTATCACCTAGTATAAAAAGCGTGTTTCAAACTCGTCCAAGCTATAAAAGAAACTACCTTCCTTGAATTTTCTTGACCTCTCCTTTTCTTTTTCCTTTTTATTGTCTTGCCTCCGTTAGACTTTCTGTACTGAAAAGGGACAATTGCACATCTGAAGCCAAATTGTGAGCCTGACAGTACAGAAGAAATGGACATGGAGGCAAAGTCGCTTTTGTAAATATGCTTGAACTTTTCAGCATAAAAGATTCTGGCTGTTGTTTGACAACTTACTCCTTCTCACGTATGTTTGAAATGCATTAAGACGTACAAGTAAATTAGAAGCACTTCACAATTGCTATCTTACCAAATTCTTCTAAACTCTGGGTAGAAACTGATGTTCAAAGGATGGTAATGGGGCTTAACTTAGTTTGAAAGCTAGTGAACAATAGCTTCATTTGATAAAACACTTAAAGGGAGTGAGTGGAATTTAGTGAGGGATTAATAAACTTCTTAATAGAACCAGAAATAAAAAGGAATATAGACACTTAAAATTTGATCCTGAAATCTCCATTCAGCTGCTGCTTCAACAGGTTACATAAGGTTCAGGTATTTTTTTGTTGTTGTTTAGGCAAGATCTATTCTGATTCATTTATAAAGATGTGTTGCTTACTTAGAAGCAGCAAATCAGTGCTTTTCTCTTACCTATTCCTTACCAAATCATTACAGACTGAAGAAGAGATGAAACTCATTTAGCATTGGTCATCTAATAGACAGTACCTAATTTAAACTTGCTGTCAATAATGATTTGTATCTTCCTGAGTAAGATGTCAGATATAATCAGTATGAACCTTCTTTGCAGGTTCTGACTTTTTCCTCACAAACTCTAGAGAGAAAATGAACTTAGACTAGGTACTTAAGATGAATTATAGAATTTGGATCAGAACAAATCCTGCTGCAGCTGCGAAGATCTTCGTAAGCAGTTCATAATATTTTCAGGTTTTACCTAATTGTGCTCCATCCTGTTAAGGAAATTTGTTCACTACATGCCAGGTTACGCAGTATGAAAGATCATCATGTTTTTACTGAATGCAATTAAAACCAAAACCAAAATCAACCAAAAAAAAACCCCAATCAAACAGAAAAAAAGTCTGCCTTTAGGAATGTTATTTTAGCATAGAATCATAGAACCTTTAAAGGTTCCTTCCAACCCAAACCTCAACCTATAGACAGTTCTATGTTTCTATGATAAAGACTTCCAGATTTCTTCTTGAATTACCAGTAATGTGATAGAGGATTCTACAGCATCAAGGAAACCAAATGATTTTTCCATTTTCAACTGTTTGTGTGACCTTGGTGTTCAATAAGTCCAAGTGCTGGGTGCTGCACTTTGGCCACAACAACCCCATGCAGAGATACAGACTGGGGTTGGAGAGACTGGAGAGCAGCCAGACAGAGAGGGATCTGGGGATGCTGATCGATACCCACCTGAACATGAGCCAGCAGTGTGCCCAGGTGGCCAGGAGGGCCAATGGCATCCTGGCCTGCATCAGGAATGGTGTGGCCAGCAGGAGCAGGGAGGTCATTCTGCCCCTGTACTCTGCAATGGTTAGACCACACCTTGAGTACTGTGTCCAGTTCTGGGCCCCTCAGTTTAAGAAGGACATTGAGATGCTTGAACGTGTCCAGAGAAGGGCAACGAGGCTGCTGAAAGGCCTCAAGCACAAGCCCTACGAGGAGAGGCTGAAGGAGCTGGGATTGTTTAGCCTGGAGAAGAGGAGGCTCAGGGCAGACCTCATTGCTGTCTACAACTACCTGAGGGCTGGTTGTAGCCAGGAGGAGGTTGCTCTCTTCTCTCAGGCGGCCAGCACCAGAATAAGAGGACACAGCCTCAAGCTATGCCAGGGGAAATTTAGGCTTGAGGTGAGGAGAAAGTTCTTCACTGAGAGAGTCATTGGCTACTGGAATGGGCTGCCCGGGGAGGCGGTGGAGTCGCCGTCCCTGGAGCTGTTCAAGGCAGGATTGGACGTGGCACTTGGTGCCATGGTCTAGCCTTGAGCTCTGTGGTAAAGGGTTGGACTTGATGATCTGTGAGTTCTCTTCCAACCTTGGTGATACTGTGAGACTGTGATACTGTGGTACTGTGACCTTTATTCTGTTTTCTCTAAGATATTTGTAAGTGAGGAAGGTAAGTATTAGCAAGCTGTCAGTTTAGCTAGAATGCTGACCTTCAGTTCAGTGCAGGAGATCCAAATAAGTCAAAGTAGTTCTGAATCATTTCGAAGGAGCACATATTACTTCATGTAATTAGTTATTGCAGTCTCACAACTATGGCTTCTTTTTGTGCCGTAGTCATTGTTTGTGCTAAAATATATTCATGTTTGTCAGTAAGATGTCTAGAAAATAGTAAAGAATCAGTTTCTTGCATATGTAATTTGGCTCACGTATTTATCTGGAGGGAAAAAAAGACAGTGATCAAAATTATACATCGTTGTCTACTTCGCACTGTTTGTGGATAAGAAGTATTTTTACAAACATCATGGAATCATAGAATCAGTCAGGGTTGGAAAGGACCACAGGGATCATCATGTTTTCACTGTCATATTTTTTTAATTTTCCCAAGGTTTAGTATTTGGAGAAACATCATTTGCTGTTATATTTAAAATCCTAGAATGTTTAAGGGCAGAATCTAGTTCTGATGTACATTTAAAGACATAAAGTGCTGTAAAATCACTCTGGTGTTAATTAGAGCCCATTACACTTAAGATTTATTCTCCTAATTTTCACACTACACCAACATGCATAAATACACACTCTGAAATATCTAAAAGCAGGGTCACTGTTCTAGACACGGCACTCACTCATCACTGCCTCCCCTACCATTTATTTGTCAGGTTTGTTCCTTTGTTTCTGGCTTCCTCCTTTTATTATCTTGTGAGATTTTTTTTTTCTTGTGGATTGGTTTTGTTTGTGTGTTTTGGTTTCTTTGGTTCATTTGTTTGGTTTGGGTTTGGTTTGTTGTTTTTTTTTTTTGAACAAAATCATACACACACAAAAAGAACAACAAACAAAAACAAACACAAAAAACCACCACCAACACCCACAACACCACAAACCAAGCAAACAATCCCCTGCTTTTTATAAATTGACAAAAAGTATGAGAAATCAAGTATGTTACATCAAATCCTTCACTTGTGATAAACACAAAAACATAAATCATGAATAACCATGTCTCTGTCTACCCTATTAACATTCCCCATCTTTGCTAAGCTTCCCCCTTTGTAATGAGTGTGATATTTATGGTATGGGGTAGAATTATAGAATCATAGAATCAACCAGGTTGGAAGAGACCTCCAAGATCATCCAGTCCAATTTGTCACCCAGCCCTAGCCAATCAATACTCTATATGTTTATTTCTACATTTCTCTTTCCCAGTCCCAAAGTTAACACCAAGGAGAGATTACACAGTATATTTGTGATGGTTTGGGTGTTACCTGCCCCCACCTCCTACTTTGGAAATCACCCGGTCTAGACTCAGCGGCTCTGGAAATTGAATGAAGCTTTTACATTTACAGCTTAGCACAATCTACAAGCAGGTATTCACAATATGTACAGCTACAGACAGAAATTCTGACATAATTGAATTTAATTCCTAATGTTAATGAGTTCAATTTGTGTGCAGTTTTACTTTGCTTTTATGAGGAACAATTGCAAGACAGTTACAAAACACATAAACAGCCTCTAAAATGTTTTGTAATAGCAATTAATTTGTTTTTAAATGTATATTAATTTATGTTAAAACATATTTTAATGAAGAAAGCATCTAGATCTACTCAGATATTTCCATGACATTATAGTTTTTACATAATTGAAAAGGCAGCTGATTGAGCACATAGGCTTCTGATATATAGCTGGATTTTAATAACTGCATACAGTGAAATGAAACTGAGATGAATGTTATGTGACTGGGATGTGCCGTGAAAGACTTTGTTTCTGTTCTGTTATACCAGAGTGCTGTAAGCTTCTGATTAAAGAAATTCAAACAACAACAAGGAAAAAACCAAAACAAATTAACATCCTGAATCATATAATCATAGATTCATAAAATCAGTCAGGGTTGGAAGGGACCACAAGGATCAGCTAGTTCCAACCCCCCTGCCAGGGGCAGGGACAACCTACCCTAGATCAGCCTGACCAAAGCCTCATCCAGCCTGGCCCTAAACACCTCCAGGCATGGGGCCTCAAACACATCCCTGGGCAACCGGTTCCAGGCTCTCACCACTCTCATGATGAGGTGGTTTAGGTGTCCCCCACCCCTCC
>WAAF01000443.1:1445-50145 GCA_013400475.1 Tricholaema leucomelas
CAGCTGCAGGACCTTGCACTTGGTCTTGTTGAACCTCCTGAGCTTGGCTTGTGCCCACCTCTGCAGCCTGTGCAGGTCCCTCTGGATGGATCCCTGCCCTCCAGCCTGGCTGCTGCACCACACAGCTTGGTGTGGGCAGCAAACTTGCTGAGGCTGCACTCAGTGCCTCTGTCCATGGCACCCACAGAGATGTTGAACAGGACTGGTGCCAGGACTGATCCCTGATGGACTCCACTTTTCCCTGGCCTCCACTTGGCCATGGAGCCACTGACAGCCACTCTTTAGTGCAGCCACCAAGACAGTTCTGTATCCATCCAGACCTGCGGCCTTCACACCCATGTGTCACCAGCTTGGAGACCAGGATGTGGTGTGGGACAGTGCCAAAGGCCTTGCTCAGGGCCAGGTAAATGCCATCAGTCATTTTAGTTGTTTGGATGACAATAATTTGTTTCAGCCAACAGGGATAAAGCAGGAAGGGGTTTTTGGGCTGAGAGGTTCCCCCCTTGCTTTGCCAACCCCTCCCTGGAGCTGTGCTGTGCCTTGTTGCCCTCAGTTTTCCCCATGGGTGCAAGGAATATGGAAATTCCTGAGCTCTACCACTCCCAGAATGTTCTCCCAGTCATGTTCCTCCTCCTCTGTGTTTGGTAGAGCTCAGAGGCCATCAGCCAGCCACGGGGAGGGGCACAGGTCTGCGGGCTTGGGGCCAGGTCTGCAGCTAACGACCACAGCAGAGCTGCAGCGCTTAGGGAAGGGCTCCTGGGGACTGATGCTGGAACATCTATACAGACCGGGGCAGGAGGGGATGGAAAGCAGCCCTCTGGGAAAGGACTTGGGGATGCTGATGGACGAGAAGCTGGAGAGGAGCAGACAGTGGGAGACTGCAGCAGATCCTGGTTGGCATCAGCATCAGAGGGAGTGTGGCCAGCAAATGGAGAGAGGTGATTCTACCACTTTGCTCTGGGGAGACCTCACCTGCAGTGCTGCATCCAGGTCTGGAGCCCTCAACACAGGAAGGACATGGACCTGATGGAGCAGGTCCAGAGGAAGGCCACAAAAATGATCAGGGGGTTGCAGCATCTCTGCTATGAGGACAGGATGAGGAAGCTGGGGGTGTTCAGCCTGCAGAAGAGAAGGCTCCAGGGAGACCTAATAGCAGCCTGCCAGTAGCTGAAGGAGGCTACAAGAAGGCTGCAGAGAGACTGCTTGCAAAGGCCTGCAGGGAAAAAAAGGAGGACAATGGCTGCAAACTAGAGCAGAGCAGGCTGAGATTGGATGTTAGGGACAAAGTCTGCATCCTGATAGTAGCAGAACACTGGCACAGGTTGCCCAGGGAGGTGGTTGAGGCCCCATCCCTGGAGGTATTCAAGGTGAGGCTTGACAGGGCTCTGGGCAAACTGATGTGGTTGAGGATGTCCCTGCTGAGTGCAGAGGGGGTTGGACTGGATGAATCTCGGAGGTCCCTTCCAACCCAGACCATTCTATGGCTCTATAATTCTATCACCAGCATTTTACTGGGAAGCCAGAGGTGTGAGGCTCCAGCTGAAACTGACTCTGCCCAACCCCAGTGAGCAGGCATTCAGCTGTGAAGTCAAAGGTGTTTCATTGCCCACCCAGCATCTCCCAGTGCTTTTTGGCTACCTTTATTTCCTTAAGGACATATTGAACCATTTAGGTTAGAAGAGACCTTCAAGAGAGACATTCAGTCTGGAGAAGAGGAGGCTCAGGGCAGACCTTATATCTCTCTATGACTACCTGGAAGGAGGTTGTAGCCAGGCAGGGGTTGGTCTGTTCACCCAGGCAGCCAGGCACAGAACAAGAGGACACAGCCTCAAGATGCACCAGGGCAGGTTTGGGCTGGATGTCAGGAAGAAGTTCTTCACAGCAAGAGTGATTGGCATTGGAATGGGCTGCCCAGGGAGGTGGTGGAGTCACCATGCCTGGAGGTACTTAACAGGAGGCTGATGAAGCACTTAGTGCCATGGCTTAGTTAATTAGAAGGGTTAGGTGATAGGTTGGACTCGATGATCCTTGAGGTCTTTTCCAACCTGGTTAATTCTGTGATTCTGTGAAGATTACCAAGCCCAGTCCTTAGACATTTTCCTTGAGAAGAACATTTGATTGCACAAGAAAGGTCTGCTGATGTAGTAAGAAAGCATGCACGGGCCTGAAGGTAGAGACAGGTATCAGAAGAGTGGTTAACTGTTGGTAAACACAAGCTTTTACTTTGGGGAATTAGAAGTAGATACTTCATCTGAATCACAGAACCAAGCAGGTTGGAAGAAACCTCCAAGCTCATCCAGCCCAACCTAGCACCCAGCCCTGCCCAACCAACCAGACCATGGCACTAAGTGCCCCAGCCAGGCTTGGCTTCAACACCTCCAGCCACAGAGACTCCACCACCTCCCTGGGCAGCCCATTCCAATGCCAATCACTCTCTCTGACAACAACTTCCTCCTAACATCCAGCCTAGACCTTAGGGCAGTTACAATTTCCAGAACTCAGAAGTAAGTACAGGAAATCCCATGGCCAAACAAATTCCTCTGAGGTGGACACATAGGAAACCAAGGTCCCATTTCCTTTCATTTCCCTGGTGTCTCATATTGGAGCAGAGCCCTGTGAGGAGAGGCTGAGGGAGCTGGGGGTGTGCAGCCTGCAGAAGAGGAGGCTCAGGGCAGAGCTCATTGCTGTCTGCAGCTGCCTGCAGGGAGGCTGTAGCCAGGTGGGGTTGGGCTCTGCTGCCAGGCAAGCAGCTACAGAAGAAGGGGACAGAGTCTGAAGCTGTGGCAGGGGAGGTGTAGGCTGGATGTTAGGAGGAAGTTGTTGTCAGAGAGAGTGATTGGCATTGGAATGGGCTGCCCAGGGAGGTGGGCAGATGGTCTCCAGAAATCCCTTCCAACCCCTACCACTCTGCATTCCTGTGAGTTAAGGGAAGCCTTGAACATCTTCAAGGTCCCTTCTATCTTCCAACCCCTGCCATCCCATGGATCTAGACGGTCATGAATGAGGGTAGCCATGAGAAGAGGGGCACCAGCATCTTGCAGAGAGCACAGAATGCAAACTGGGGTTTGTGTTTCCTAGAAAGCAAAGAGCAGCTTGAGCTTAGTTCTGGGGCCCTTAACACAAATTTCATCTGAGCCTGCCCAGCAAGCCTCAGGGTTTAAACCTAAACCAGCTGCAAGTTCTTCCTGCCACCTCTGCACCAAGTGGCTCCCTCTCATCCCAGGGACAGGACTGCCCTGGGCCAGCACAATTCACGGTCACCTGGGGCTTGACTTTGCAGTTCCTCCTCTTGACAGAGCTCTCTCTTATCAGAGTTCTCTCTTAGAGGAGCTCTCTCATACAGTGACTCCTTTGCCCTCGTTGGGCTCTATGACGTGCATCATGGCAATTATGGAGGCCTCAGCCCCTGACCTGCCAAAAAAGCATGGGGAAGCAATTTTTCCCCTCAAGGGCATCTCATGCAGAGAGGGACCTTGAACACCACAAGAAGGCCACGATTTTAGCACGAGGAATAAAGGCTCCGTTGGCAGTCGGCACCGAGCACTCTGACACCTCAGGGCTTTGCTGTCAGCGGTGTAAAATGAGCAGCTCACTCAGGAGAGTTGCTCTATTCTCTGTCCCTTCCTATTTTGTCTTTTTGCATTGTTTGTTTTTTTCTTTTCTTCTCCAAGTCCCCACTGGGGAGATTTCATTAAAGCAATGTTAGACCATGGCTGTAGCTGCCTTTGCAGCACATCGTTAGCTGGCAAGGCTGAAATAAGGTCTCTGCTGTAACCTCGGCTGATGGGCTGCAAAGCTCTGCAAGTCACTTCTAAAGGAGCTGCCACATGGGCTGTAGAAACACTGAGTCTCCTCTCCTTAGTCTGTGGAAGCTGTTCTTTGCTTGCATGAGGGCTTCTGGAGATCATGAGTCCTTAATGAGAGGATTCCAGGTAATAAATGAAATGGGGAACTTAGAAGCATAGAAGCACAGAAGCACAGAACCATAGAAGCACAGAAGCACAGAACCATAGAAGCACAGAACCATAGAAGCACAGAAGCACAGAACCATAGAAGCACAGAAGCATAGAACCATAGAAGCACAGAAGCACAGAACCATAGAAGCACAGAAGCACAGAACCATAGAAGCACAGAAGCACAGAACCATAGAAACACAGAAGCACAGAACCATAGAAGCACAGAACCATAGAAGCACAGAAGCACAGAACCATAGAAGCACAGAAGCATAGAAGCACAGAAGCACAGAACCATAGAAGCATAGAAGCACAGAACCATAGAAGCACACAACCATAGAAGCATAGAACCACAGAACCATAGAAGCACACAACCATAGAAGCATAGAAGCACAGAACCATAGAAGCACAGAACCATAGAAGCATAGAAGCACAGAACCATAGAAGCACAGAAGCATAGAAGCACAGAAGCACAGAACCACAGAAGCATAGAAGCACAGAATCATAGAACCATAGAAGCACAGAACCATAGAAGCACAGAAGCATAGAAGCACAGAAGCACAGAACCACAGAAGCATAGAAGCAGAGAATCATAGAACCATAGAAGCACAGAACCATAGAAGCACAGAAGCATAGAAGCACAGAAGCACAGAACCACAGAAGCATAGAAGCAGAGAATCATAGAACCATAGAAGCACAGAACCATAGAAGCACAGAAGCATAGAAGCACAGAAGCACAGAACCATAGAAGCACAGAACCATAGAAGCATAGAAGCACAGAACCATAGAAGCACAGAACCATAGAAGCACAGAAGCATAGAAGCACAGAAGCACAGAACCACAGAAGCACAGAACCATAGAAGCACAGAAGCATAGAAGCACAGAAGCACAGAACCATAGAAGCACAGAACCATAGAAGCATAGAAGCATAGAACCATAGAAGCACAGAACCATAGAAGCACAGAACCATAGAAGCATAGAACCATAGAACCATAGAAGCATAGGACCACAGAACTATAGAAGCATAGAACCATAGAACCACAGAAGCATAGAACCATAGAAGCACAGAACCATAGAAGCATAGAACCATAAAAGCACAGAACCATAAAAGCATAGAACCATAGAAGCACAGAAGCAGAGAATCATAGAACCATAGAAGCATAGAACCACAGAAGCATAGAACCATAGGACCACAGAACCATAGAAGCAGAGAATCATAGAACCACAGAAGCATAGAAGCATAGAATCAGTCAGGATTGGAAGGGAACACAAGGATCATCCTGTTCCAACTCCCCTGCCATGGTCAGGGACATCCCACACTAGAGTAGACTGTCTAGAGCCTCATCCAGCCTGGCCTTAAACACCTCCAGGGATAAGGCTTCCATGACCTCCCTGGGAAACCTGTTCCTCTGTTGCACCACCCTCATGGTGAAGAACTTCCTCCTAACATCCAGTATGAATCTACCCATTTCCAGCTTGGTTCCATTCCCCCCCAGTCCTATCACTACCTGACAGCCTAAAAAGTCCCTCCCCAGCTTTCTTGTAGGCCCCATTAAGACACTGAAAGGCCACAATAAGGCCACCTTAAAGCCTTCTCCTCTCCAGACGGATCTTCACATTGAGATATTACATTGAGTCCAGAGCAGGGCATCAAAGCTGGTGAAAGGTCCAGAGGAAAGGTCTTATAAGGAGCAGCTGAGAGAACTTTGGCCACAACAACCCCAAGCAGCACTACAGGCTGGGGCCAGAGTGGCTGAGAGCAGCCAGGCAGAGAGGGCCCTGGGGGTGCTGGGAGAGAGGAGCTGAAGCTGAGGCAGCAGTGTGCCCAGGTGGGCAGCAGAGCCAATGGCATCCTGGGCTGGCTCAGGAGCAGTGTGGGCAGCAGGACAAGGGAGGTTCTTCTGCCCCTGTGCTCAGCACTGCTCAGGACACCCCTGGAGTGCTGTGTCCAGTTCTGGGCTCCTCCATTCAAGAGAGATGTTGAGGTGCTGGAAGGTGTCCAGAGAAGGGCAGCAAGGCTGGGGAGGGGCCTGGAGCACAGCCCTGTGAGGAGAGGCTGAGGGAGCTGGGGGTGTGCAGCCTGCAGAAGAGGAGGCTCAGGGCAGAGCTCATTGCTGTCTGCAGCTCCCTGCAGGGAGGCTGTAGCCAGCTGGGGTTGGGCTCTGCTGCCAGGCAGCCAGCAACAGAAGAAGGGGACACAGCCTCAAGTTGTGCCAGGGCAGGTCTAGGCTGGATGTTAGGAGGAAGTTGTTGTCAGAGAGAGTGATTGGCATTGGAATGGGCTGCCCAGGGAGGTGGTGGAGTCGCCGTGGCTGGAGGTGTTGAAGCCAAGCCTGGCTGGGGCACTTAGTGCCATGGTCTGGTTGGTTGGGCAGGGCTGGGTGCTAGGTTGGGCTGGCTGAGCTTGGAGCTCTCTTCCAGCCTGCTTGGTTTTTTGATTCTATGATTCACAGGGCTGACACTTGGTGATATCAAATTAGTTCCCTTCCTTGTGTCTTCAGAATTCTACTGAGTGCCTGCATGAAGGGGAGAAAGTCACACCCAGCTTGAGGGTCCCAACTTTCACAGGATCATAGGATAATCTGGGCTGAAAGGGACTTCAGGAGGTATCAGTCCAACTTGCTGCTGCAAGCAAGGATGGATACAAGCCTGAGGATATACTCTATAAGCACACTTTGAAGTGTCCATAGAATGGTTTGGCTTGGAAGAAACCTTTAAGATCATCTAATTCTGAGCTCTCTGCTCTCTGGTGGGACACCTTCCACTAGATCAGATGGCTAAAGCACCATTCAACCTGGCCTTGAACACTCCCAGGAATGGAGCACTTGCTAGCTCTCTGGGCAGCCTGTGCCAATGTCTCAGCACCCTCACAATGAAGAGTTTCCTGCTAATATTCATGAGTGGCACCAGCTTCACCCCAGCTGAGATCCTCTGCTCTGAGTCACCTCAGGCTACCATGAAATGTGTGCCCTGAAACGAGCCCAGAGGCTCTCATGCCCTTGGGTCTTAAATATTCCCAGTTACAGGTCCTGCCCTCCCTCTGGGGAGGATGAGGATGTCCTGAGGGGGAGTCCATTCTTTGCTCTTTAATTAAGCATCGACCATGGACCTGGCAGGCTGCCCAGGGCACTGTGAAATCCTGGAATCATAGGATTGCTCCATTTGGAAGGGACCTCTAACATCAGCAGGTTCAACCTTCACCCTAGGGCTGCTGTGGCCATTAAACTGTGTGTCAAAGTGCCATGGCCTCACATTGCTTGAACAGCTCCAGCACCTGCCTCAGCTGCCTCTTCCAATGCCTGACCACTTTGGCAGGGGAGGATTTTTATACCTGCTATCCAACCTAAACCTCCCTTGGCACAATTCAAGGCTATTTCCTCTGGTTCCAACACCTGATACTAGGGAGAACAGACTGACCCCCACTCTGCTCCAGCCTCCCTTCAGGGAGCTGTAGAGAGCAATGAGGTCTCTCCTTAGCCTCCTTTTCTCCAGACTAAACAGCCCCAGTTATCATACATAGAATCACAGAATCAAGCAGGTTGGAAGAGAGCTCCAAGCTCATCCAGCCCAACCTAGCACCCAGCCCTGCCCAACCAACCAGACCATGGCACTAAGTGCCCCAGCCAGGCTTGGCTTCAACACCTCCAGCCACAGCGACTCCACCACCTCCCTGGGCAGCCCATTCCAATGCCAATCACTCTCTCTGACAACAACTTCCTCCTAACATCCAGCCTAGACCTGCCCTGCAACAGCTTCAGGCTGTGTCCCCTTCTTCTGTTGCTGCTTGCCTGGCAGCAGAGCCCAACCCCACCTGGCTACAGCCTCCCTTCAGGCAGCTGCAGACAGCAATGAGCTCTGCCCTGAGCCTCCTCTTCTGCAGGCTGCACACCCCCAGCTCCCTCAGCCTCTCCTCACAGGGCTGAGCTGCAGACCCCTCCCCAGCGTTGCTGCTCTTCTCTGGGCACCTTCCAGCACCTCAACATCTCTCTTGAACTGAGGGTCCCAGAACTTCACCACAGGAGGCCATTATTTTGCAGAAGGATCCCTCTCATGTACTTGGTCTTTCTACAAAGAGAACCCCTTTCCACCACAGGACACTCTGCAGAGAGAGAGCTCTTGGTGTACTCCATCAGCAATTCCAAGTGAGCCATTCACCTTGAAATGGAAGCCTGGCCTGAATCTTGCCTTTGGCTGTCAAAGTAGAGGAGCAGAGTTCGACCTCTGGTGAAACACATTTGCTGAACTCTCCCGACAGGGCAGCTGATGATTAAATAAACAGAACCTCCCAGCCTGAACTCTACAAAGGCAAAAATTCTTTATCCTATCCTGTTATCAGCAGAGATGTCTGGCAGAAAGCACCCAGATCACTTGGAGCTCTGCAGCCTGGAGCAAAATGCCTTCCAGTCACCTCAGCCTTTGCAATCTTGATCATTTGACAGCCAGATTTGTGTCACTGGCTTGCAGGCAGTAGACATCATTGGGTGCTGCCAGAGCAGCTGTGCGTGCCAAGCAGCTGATAAACTGACTTTTACTCTCAGTTGAGAGATGAGAGCTTCTTTTATTACCAAACAAGCCCTGCCTCTTCACCTTTTCTCTGGTGGGGAGGGAGGTGGTGCTTGGTGTGACTAACAGGAGGTTTAACTAGCTCAGATGTCACCAGGGCAAGAGGCTCTCAGAGTTCACCAAGAGGCAGGATGGTGCCTTTCTGCTGAACCTTTGATCTCATTGCCTTCATGAACACATGGAATGGAAGCCATCAGTGAGATGGGATGTGGCCCAAGACGTAGGGCTGGGTGCTAGGTTGGACTGGATGAGCTTGGAGGTCTCTTCCAACCTGCTTGATTCTATGAAACATGTCAGGCAACCTGGATGCCAGCAGAAAATGTTTGGATATGGAGGGTTGGGCCGGGAGAAGTTGAATGAGATTCAACAAGGGCAAGTGGAGTCTTGCACCTGGGAAAGAACAGCCCCAGGGAGCAGGATAGGTTGGGGAGTGACCTGCTGGGAGCTGGCGAAGGGGAAAAGGATCTGGGGGTCCTGGTGGATGGGAGGGTGACCATGAGCCAGCAGTGTGCTCTGGTGGCCAGCAAGGCCAGTGCCATTCTGGGGTGGGTTAGAAGGACTGTGGTTAGTAGGTCAAGAGAGGTTCTCCTCCCTCTCTATTCTGCCCTGGTGGAGCTCCATCTGGATTGCTGTGTCCAGTTCTGGGCCCCTCAGTTCAAGAGTGACATAGAACTGCTGGAGAGAGTCCAGCATAGAGCCACAGAGATGCTGAAGGGAATGGAACAGCTCTGTTAGGAGGAGAGCCTGAGAGGGCTGGGGCTGTGCTGCTGGGAGAGGAGGAGACTGAGAGGGGACCTCAGTCATGTTCATAAAGATGTGCAGGTGAGTGCCAGGAGGCTGCAGTCAGGCTCTGATGGGTGATGCCCAATGCCAGGCCAAGGGGCACTGGGTGGAAGATGAGGCAGAGGAAGTTCCATGGAAACATGAGGAGCAATTTATTCCCTGTGAGAGTGGCAGAACCTTGGAACAGGCTGCCCAGGGGGGTTGTGGAGTCTCCCTCTCTGGAGATATTCCAGACCTGCCTGGATATGTTCCTGTGTGACCTGGTCTAGGTGATGCTGTTGTGGCAGGGGGCTTGGAGTGGATGAGCTTTGGAGGTCCCTTCCAGCCCCTGCCATGCTGTGATTGTGTAATTCTGTCTCTTCTCCCCATACACCCCAGTGCCTCAGGGTTCATCTTTGAAATCCACTCTCTTTGCCCTTTCATCTAGAGTAGGACACTTGAGGAATTCTTCATCTAAATCCAACTTGAGGTCACAAGACTAAGGGCTGAAGATTGACAGAGGCTACCCTAGGTTGTCTGAACAGAGTCCAAGGCAAATAAATGGCATGGAACAAGAGACCAACAGAGCCAAAGCAGGTTTGCAGCAGTCCCTTATTACCCACCTGATGGAGCTGGAGAAGTAAGCAAGATGCTGGGTGCAGCAGTTTCCCTAGGGCTAAAGGGAGAGGATCAAACTCTAGGGCAAAGGGAGAGGAGAAGTTCTTCTCTTTAGTTAAGACTTGTACCAGTCAGACCATTTCACAGCATCACAGCAACATTCAGGTTGGAAAACACCCTCAGGACCACCAAGACCAACGGATTTGCAACTCCAGGCAACACTACAGGCCTCAGGCAGAGTGGTTGGGAAGTTGCCCAGAGGAAAAGGACTTCTGTTGGTTCAACCAGATGTTGGTTCACATCCATCTGGATCTGAACCAGCAGTGTGTCCAGGTGGCCAACAAGGCCAAAAGCATCATAGTCTGTATTAAGACTGATGTTCCCCAGGAGTAGGGAACTGATGGTGCCCCTCTACTGAGCACTGCTGAGGCCACACCTCGAACACTGTGTTAAGTTTTGGGCCCCTCATTAGAATCAGAGAATCACAGAATCAAGCAGGTTGGAAGAGAGCTCCAAGCTCATTCAGCCCAACCTAGCACCCAGCCCTGCCCAATCAACCAGACCATGGCACTAAGTGCCCCAGCCAGGCTTGGCTTCAACACCTCCAGGCACAGAGACTCCACCACCTCCCTGGGCAGCCCATTCCAATGCCAATCACTCTCTCTGCCAACGACTTCCTCCTGACATCCAGCCTAGACCTGCCCTGGCACAGCTTCAGACTCTGTCCCCTTGTTCTGTCGCTGGCTGCCTGGCAGCAGAGCCCAACCCCACCTGGCTACAGCCATGATTCTATTTCACACTGCTGAAGCAGCAGGTGCTGCAGAAAGCAGCAGCAGACAGGAGAGATTTTTACTGGGACTCTCAGCAGTAAATCTTATGCAGTCCTTACTGCAATAATGACTGCAGCATTTCTCTGAGGAGGAAAAGATAGGGCACCTGAGACTACCTAGCCTGGAGAACAGAAGACTGAGAGAGGATCTTCTCAGTGCTCATCAGTGTGGCCAGCAGGGCCAGGGAGGTGATTCTCCCCCTCTGCTCTGCTCTGCTCTGCTGAGACCCCACCTGGAGTACTGCATCCAGCTCTGGAGCCCCTGGGACAAGAGGGCTGTGGAGATGCTGGAGAGTGTCCAGAGCAGGG
This sequence comes from Tricholaema leucomelas, assembly GCA_013400475.1. NCBI lineage: Eukaryota > Metazoa > Chordata > Aves > Piciformes > Lybiidae > Tricholaema lacrymosa > Tricholaema leucomelas. Next base: position 12,480 of record WAAF01000443.1, read on the forward strand.
CCAGGAGGATGCTGAGAGGGCTGCAGCAGCTCTGCTGTGAGCACAGACTGAAAGAGTTGGGGCTGTNTGGTCCCTTCCAACCCAGACTGATTCTGTGATTCTATGATTCTATGTCCAGGTAGGTTTCATGAGCCTCCAGAGAAGCAGACTCCACAACCTCTCTGAGCAGCCTGGTTCAGGGCTCTGATATCCTCAAAGGAGAGAAATGTTTCCTTAATTTCAAGTGCTGAAGTGGTACCTTGTGTGCTCCAGCTCATACTGCTCACCTCTTATCCCATCATTGAGCACCGCTGAAAAAAATCTGACCCTATCTTATCATAGAATCATAGAATCAAGCAGGTTGGAAGAGAGCTCCAAGCTCAGCCAGCACAACCTAGCACCCAGCCCTGCCCAACCAACCAGACCATGGCACTAAGTGCCCCAGCCAGGCTTGGCTTCAACACCTCCAGAGACAGTGACTCCACCACCTCTTTCCACCTGCACTTCAGAATCCATAGAAGTCTTTCCCCAGCTTTTTTGTAGCCCCCTTGAGATCCTGGAGGGCCACAAGAAGGTCACCTGGGAGCCTCCTCTCCTCATGATGACATGATGTTATGCAACCTGCTCAGGGTGACCCTGCATTAGCAGGAGGCTTGCCCCAGATAAATCCCTTCCAACCCCCATCATTCTATGTTCTCTTCCCTCCCTGCACAACAGCCTTCTTGCCCAAGAGCCAAGAGAGCGAGGTCAGCACTTTCTTATCAACCAGCTTAATGAACTACTCAACATGTTCCCTACATCTCTGCACCTACTTCTTCTTCCCTCTCTCATGACTGTCCATGGACTAAGGTGGCTTTTGTTCAACCTGTTACATAAGTGTTTTGCAACCATTTTGCACACTCACCCATAGTAAACTTTTATCTTGGCAAAGGGAGCCCAGCAGTGGTTTTGCTTTCTGCTTTTATCAGCTGACTTCAGCCTAGAAACTTCGCTGGCCCCGGGGTTAATCTTCTATCTCATGAACTTTATCATCTACAGGCAAAGGAGGTCAGGAAAGTTCACAACAGTGTTCGTCTCTGTAGGTAAATGCAAAGTTCACTACCAGGAGGAAAAAAAAAAGGGGGGGGGAGACACTTAAATAGAACAGAGAAAATGCAACAAGATTCATAGAATCACAGAATCAAGCAGGTTGGAAGAGACCTCCAAGCTCATCCAGCCCAACCTAGCACCCAGCCCTGCCCAATCGACCAGACCATGATGGTCTTGGAGGTTTTCTCCAACCTGCTTGATTCTATTTTATTTCTATTCTATTCTATTCTATTCTATTCTATTCCATCCCATTCCATTCCAAGTGCCTCATCCAGGCTTCAGGCTTTTCTTCAACACCTCCAGCCACGGCGACTCCACCACCTCCCTGGGCAGCCCATTCCAATGCCAATCACTCTCTCTGACAACAACTTCCCCCTAACATCCAGCCTAGACCTGCCCTGGCACAGCTTGATGCTGTGTCCCCTTGTTCTGTTGCTGCTTGCCTGGCAGCAGAGCCCAACCCCAGCTGGCTACAGCCTCCCTTCAGGCAGCTGCAGACAGCAATGAGCTCTGCCCTGAGCCTCCTCTTCTGCAGGCTGCACACCCCCAGCTCCCTCAGCCTCTCCTCACAGGGCCATTATATTGTACCATTATTGTGTGTCCAGTTCTGGGATCTCTAGTCCAAGAGAAACAGGGAACTACTTGAGAGGGTCCAGTGGAGGCTATAGAGATGCTGAGGGGAGGGTCTGGAGCATCTCTCTAAAAGGCAAAGGCTGAGGGATCTGGGGCTGTTTAGCTTGGAGAAGACTGAGAGTGTCTCTGTCTCAATGATTGTTAATATCTAAAAGGTGGAGGTTGAGGACAGGGTCAGAGTCTTTTTGGTTGTGCCCAAAGACAAGACAAAGAGACACAAATTGAGAGAGTGATTGGCATTGGAATGGGCTGCCCAGGGAGGTGGTGGAGTTGCCCTGCCTGGAGGTGTTGAAGCAAAGCCTAGATGAGGCTTGGAGTCGCCAATGAAAGGTTGGGCTGGATGAGCTTGGAGTTCTGCTCCAACCTGGTTGACTCTATGATTCCATGATTAGGATTTTAGGCATCTGCAGGAGTGTATTTCTTCCTGGGAATCCTTTTAAAGGCCCTTCCCTGGTGGATGTGTGGCTGGTGAGTAGGTACTTTGTGAAGTCAAAGGGGGGAAGACAAAACGAGGGAAGGAAAACAGCCCAACAGATTGGAAGTCTAATCACACTGAAGCCATATGTGCAGCAGATGTCAGCAGTCACAGAGAGCTTCAGGAACAAAAACAGCCACAAAACCTCAGCCTTTGACTTCAAAGGGCTCTTAAAAGGGCCAACATTTGAGTTACTAAATTTCTGCCCGTTAGGGAAAAGTCAGGGGTATTATTTTGTGTCTGTTGTTGGGAACAGTTTTGCTACAAAAGTCTAACCACAGGATGTTAGCAGTTGGAAAGGACCTCCAGAGGTCATCCAGTCCAACCCCCCTGCCAGAGCAGGACCACAGAATCTAGCTCAGGTCACACAGGGACACATCCAGATGGCTCTTGAATGTCTTCAGAGAAGGAGACTGCACAACCTCTCTGGGCAGCCTGCTCCAGGGCTCTGGCACCCTCACACCAAAGAAGTTTCTCCTCCTGTTGGGCTGAAACCTTCTCTGTTCCAGTTTGGATCCATTGCTCCTTGGATGATTGCTGTGCAGCACCCAAAGGAGCTTGGCCCCCTCCACCTGACCCCCACCCCTCAGATATTGTACACATTGCTCAGAGCTTATCTCAGCCTTCTCCTCTCCTGTGCTGTAGATTACATCCATTACCCCTTGTCCTACCACAGGGCGTAACTGAGTCCAGCCTGTCCACACAGGCTCACAGGATTAGGGGTTGGAAGGGACCCAAGGAGATCATCCAGTCCAACCTCCTGCCGGAGCAGGACCACACAATCCAGCTCAGGTCACANAGATAGTTATAAACACTGATTAAATCCCCTCTCAGTCTTCTCTTCTCCAGACTAAGCAGCCCCAGGGCCCTTCAGCATCTCCTCATCAGGCAGTGCCCTTCATCCCCTCATCATCCTCGTAGCCCTCTGCTGGACCCTCTACAGCAGATCCCTGTCCCTCTTCATCTGGGGAGCCCAAAACTGAAGGCAATATTCAAGATGAGGTCTCAGCAGGGCAGAGCAGAGGGACAGGAGAACCTGCCTTGATCTGCTGGACACACTCTGCTTAATACACCCCAGGACCCCCTTGGCCTTCTCCCCTTGAGAAGTCATTGTCCCCTCCCTCTTGACCCCTACCCTCAGGTATTTATCAGCATTGATTAGATCCCCTCTCAGCCTTCTCTTCACCAGACCACACAGCCCCAGGGCCCTCAGCCTCTCCTCACAGGGCACTTCAGCATCTTTGGCATTCTCACCGTACAGTGACCACCAACAAAAGCCCTACCTGAGCTGCTTCCTGCCTGGCACCCTGCAGATCCCAGCAGACTCTGAGCCAGGCTTTTCTCCAGCCATGGCTCTGCTTTAAAGCCTGCTCCTACCTTTCTGAAATGACTTTGTTCAGGAAGGGCACCTCTGGGCTCTGTGTTTCCTGCCCCCTCCCCTGCTTTCTATGTGCCCTGCACATTGTTTGCTCCTGCAAAGGCAGATGGTCTCTCCACCAGCAGCCAGGACCCAAAAACTCGTTGTGGGTTGGAGAAGTTAAGAGAGGCTCTTTCCCTTCTCATCTGCAACAATCTCTTACAAGACTTTACTGTGTAGGTTGCCCAAAACACTCTCATTGCAGCCCTGACCCTCAGCAAGTCCTGCAGCTGGGCTGAGGCATCTCTGAGAGTCAGCACAGGCTGGGAGATGAAGGGATGGAGAGCAGAAGACTTGAGGGCACTAGTGGGTGAAAAGCAGATGTGAGCTGGCAGTGCATGCTCACAGCCCAGAACCCATCCACAGCCTGGGCTGCATCAAAAGCAGCAAGGGCAGTAGGGCAAGGGAGGTTTGTCTCTTCCATTCTGCAGGGAGCTTGGGCTAAAAGACCTTTAAAGCTCCCTTCCAACTCCAAATGTTCTAAGGTTGTGTGATTCTGTGACTTTAGTGATATGGAGGATGCTTGAAAGGAGATTGTGGCCAGGTGGGGTTGGGCTCTTCTCCCTGGCACCACTGACAGAAGAAAAGGACACAGCCTGAAGCTGTGGCAGGGGAGGTCTAAGCTGGATGTTAGGAGGAAGTTGTTGTCAGAGAGAGTGATTGGCATTGCAATGGGCTGCCCAGGGAGGTGGTGGAGTGGCTGTGCCTGGAGGTATTTAAAAGGAGACTGGATGAGGCACTTGGTGCCTTGGTTTAGCTGATAAGACAATCGTAGTATCACAGTGTCACAGTCTCACAGTATCATCAGGGTTGGAAGAGACCTCACAGGTCATCAAGTCCAACCCTTCACCACAGAGCTCAAGGCTAGACCATGGCACCAAGTGCCACGTCCAACCTTGCCTTGAACAGCTCCAGGGACGGCGACTCCACCACCTCCCTGGGCAGCCCATTCCAGTAGCCAATGACTCTCTCAGTGAAGAACTTTCTCCTCACCTCGAGCCTAAACTTCCCCTGGCGCAGCCTGAGGCTGTGTCCTCTCGTTCTGGCGCTGGCCACCTGAGAGAAGAGAGCAACCTCCTCCTGGCCACAACCACCCCTCAGGTAGTTGTAGACAGCAATAAGGTCTCCCCTGAGCCTCCTCTTCTCCAGGCTAAACAATCCCAGCTCCCTCAGCCTCTCCTCGTAGGGCTGTGCTCGAGGCCTCTCACCAGCCTCGTCGCCCTTCTCTGGACACGTTCAAGCACCTCAATGTCCCTCTTAAACTGGGGTGCCCAGAACTGGACACAGTACTCCAGGTGTGGTCTAACCAGTGCAGAGTACAGGGGCAGAATGACCTCCCTGCTCCTGCTGGCCACACCATTCCTGATGCAGCTCCTGCTGGCCACACCATTCCTGATGCAATGTTGGGTGCTAGGTTGGACTGGATGATCTGTGAGGTCTTTTCCAACCTGACTGGCTCTGTGATTCCATGGAGCAGCTTTATTGCAGGCAGATAGAACTTGCCAGAACAAACTGAAGCTTTTAGCCCAGCGCAAACAGTGGTGACAGCCCTGAGCCAAATGCTTGGAGAGCAAATGGCAACCTGCAAGGCAAAGTGGGGGCAAACTCTCCTCAGCTGCAGACACAGCAGTCAGCAGACACCAGCTGCGTGTCTGTAAGGAGCCTTTGGTCTTCAGGGTCAGGGTTAAACCCTCTTTGGAAGCCTTCAAAGTGCTAAAGCAGACACATGGCTTGTGGAGGCTCAAGGAGGAGAGGAGGTGCATTGGGAGAGCTCAGCTCCCCCCATCAGCTGCAAACTTTCTCAGAGAGAAGACAAACCTCCCTCCCAGCAGGGTTTGGGCATAGCACAGACATGAGAGGCACAGGGATGTGCCAGCACAGAGGTGTTAAATGCCCAGCAGGATGCAACCCATGTGGGAAACTGGTTCAGCCAGGATGGTGCAATCCTCTGAGCTCAGACACAACCCTTTCTCCTCCCACTCACTCCCACCATGAGGCCCTGCAGGGCCAGTTCCATATGGCTGTGAGCAGGAAAATAGTAATTAGAAACCTCTTGAAAAGGAGGTGGTGGAGAAATGAGTGTAGTGAAGGTGAGGGAGTTAACAGGCAGCTCTTAGGAAGCTGTCTCAGTACCCGTGGGTATGTGGGCTTAGAATCATGGGCTGGTGGCACAGGACAGAGTTGGGAAAACACACTGGAGCAGACAGGATGGACAGGGAACAAAAAATAGTCTCTCAGCCAGTTCCAAGGCCACTGATAGCCTTGGCTGATGCCACACTGTGCCCCTGCTGCTGCTCTGTTGAGGCACAACTCAAGATGGCATCCCTAAGGGTGTCTGAGACCTCACCTGGAACACTGCATCCAGTTCTGGAGCCCCTGTTGCAAGAAGGATATGGAGATGCTGGAGTGTGTCCAGAGCAGGGCCAGGAGGATGCTGAGAGGGCTGCAGCAGCTCTGCTGTGAGCACAGACTGAAAGAGTTGGGGCTGTTGTGTCTGCAGAAGAGGAGGCTCCCAGGTGACCTTCTTGTGGCCTTCCAGCATCTGAAGGGGGACACAAAACAGCTGGGGAGGGACTTTTGAGTCTGTGAGGGAGTGTCAGGAGTGGGGGGAATGGAGCAAAGCTGGAGGTGGGGAGAGTGAGGCTGGAGGTGAGGAGGAAGTTGTTGAGCATGAGAGTGGTGAGAGGCTGGACTGGGTTGCCCAGGGAGGTGGTTGAGGCCCCATGGCTGGAGGTGGTGAGACTGTTCCCTTGTTCTGTTGCTGGTTGCCTGGGAGGAGAAGAGCCCAACCCTCACCTGGCTACAACCTCCCTTCAGGTAGGTTGTGCCAGGGGAGGTCTAGGCTGGATGTCAGGAGGAAGTTGTTGTCAGAGAGAGTGATTGGCATTGGAATGGGCTGCCCAGGGAGGTGGTGGAGTCTCTGTGGCTGGAGGTGTTGAAGCCAAGCCTGGCTGGGGCACTTAGTGCCATGGTCTGGTTGGTTGGGCAGGGCTGGGAGCTAGGTTGGGCTGGCTGAGCTTGGAGCTCTCTTCCAACCTGCTGGATGCTATGATTCTATGATTCTGATGTAGGACCATAGCACAGGGGGAAGAGCTGCCTGGGTTTGCCATAGTGCATGGGGCAAGCAGGGGAGAGCAAATGTAGCTGGGCTCTTAGGAACAGCTTCCTGCGAGTGAAGACAATTAGGCAGTGGAACTGTTTGGCCGAGTGAGGTAATTGCTGCACAAACACTCGATGGAAGCCAGCCAAGAGTTGATAAGTGTAGTGGAAAATGTAGTCCAAGGTCTCTTCAGCCCAAGGGGCTGGCTTTAGCTGGCAGCAGGCCCAGCTGAGCATAGAGAGGGAACTTTCCCTGGAACCTTCTCCAGACAACAAGGGGGGACTGCAGAACTAGAGGTGGCTGTCCTGGGAGGGCAGAGAGCAATGCACCCATCCCCTCTGCTCTCTCCCTAGAGCCTTCACTTCTCCAGGCTGAACAAGCCCAACTTTCCCATCCTTTCTCCGTAGGTGTTTCAGCCCTCTGTGACTTTGGAGCCACAGTTCCTCCAAGGGCATGAGCATGGAGGGGTTACATATGGAACAGCAAATGGAATGGAATGGAAGAGCAGAGCAGAGAAGAGCAGAGCAACCAGGTTGGAAGAGAGCTCCAAGCTCAGCCAGCCCAACCTAGCACCCAGCCCTGCCCAACCAACCAGACCATGGCACTAAGTGCCCCAGCCAGGCTTGGCTTCAACACCTCCAGCCACAGAGACTCCACCACCTCCCTGGGCAGCCCATTCCAATGCCAATCACTCTCTCTGACAACAACTTCCTCCTAACATCCAGCCTAGACCTCCCCTGCCACAGCTTCAGACTCAGTCCCCTTCTTCTGTTGCTGCTTGCCTGGCAGCAGAGCCCAACCCCACCTGGCTACAGCCTCCCTTCAGGGGGCTGCAGACAGCAATGAGCTCTGCCCTGAGCCTCCTCTTCTGCAGGCTGCACACCCCCAGCTCCCTCAGCCTCTCCTCACAGGGCTCTGCTCCAGGCCCCTCCCCAGCCTTGCTGCCCTTCTCTCAACACCTTCCAGCACCTCAACATCTCTCTGCAATTCAGGAGCCCACAACTGGACACAGCACTCAAGGTGTTGTTATGGTAGCATTCAATGACCTTAAGCTCTTTTCCAACCAAGTGATTGTACAACTCTATGACTTGCAAGGCCTGAGGTCACTCTTTAATCATTGCCTAACCAGGCTGGGGTTGATTTCACTCATATGACAGCCATAACATAGGAACCAGCCCTTATGTACCCATCTGGGGCGAGATGATGGCTCGGTCATGCACCACTGAGACACAACCAAGAAGCAAAGGCCATGCAAGCTTTGAAGCACTGCAGTGTCATCCTCAAACTGCTTACCAAAGGAGGCAAGAAAAGAGGCCAGTTCCTGGTGGCCACCATTCAGTGGTGTTGCCTCATCTCTTGCTAATTTACAACCCAGGCAGGCTGGATGGGGCAGGTTCGAGATGGAAACTGCTGCCTAAGCAAAGAGAGCCTGTGATGAATAATTAACAGGAGCTGTCATATCAAAGTGTCCTCTGAAGGGTGGGAAGGAGCAAGGAGAATAAAGAGAGAACATCAGGCTTATGTAAAAGCAGGACTATCTGACCTTGACTCTAAGCCTAGACTCTACCTCTTCTGCTCAACTCTGAGCCAGGCAGAATCCAAAGCTCTCCTCCCATGAATATAGTTAGAGAAGAGGTGCAGGAGGGTTTGTGATGTGCTCTTTGGATGCTGAGGGAGTCACCCTCCCTGGGGGTCTTTAAGAAAAGATTGGATGTGGCAAGTAGTGCAGCTGATGCCATGGTCAGGTTATAGGCTGGACTCGATGACCTCAGAGTTCTTCTCCAGTCTCAGTGATTCTGTCACTCTGTGACATGGTGTACTGATAGTAGCTTAGCAATAGTGGTGGCATTGAGTGCTCCAGGCAAGCAGTTGGACTTGATGATCTCAAAGGTCTCTCTCAACCTCAACAGTTCTACAGAGTCATCACATGGATAAATGTTTTCATTAACAGGGGATGGATCAGAGAATCACAGAATCAAGCAGGTTGGAAGAGAGCTCCAAGCTCAGCCAGCCCAACCTAGCACCCAGCCCTGCCCAACCAACCAGACCATGGCACTAAGTGCCCCAGCCAGGCTTGGCTTCGACACCTCCAGGCACGNGCTTCATCACCTCCCTGGGCAGCTTGTCCCAATCACAGAATGTCAGGGGCTGAAAGGGACCTCCAAAGCTCATCCAGTCCAAACTCCCTGCAGAGCAGCATCACCTACAGCAGATCACACAGAAGCACATCCAGGCAGGGTTTGAGTATCTCCAGAGGGAGTCTCCACAACCCCCCTGGGCAGCCTGTCCAGGGCTCTGTCATCCTCACTGTGAAGAAATTCCTCCTCATGTTTCCATAGAACCTCCTATGCCTCAACTTCTACCATTGCCCCTTGTGCTGGCACTGGGCATTGCCCAGCAGAGCCTGGCTGCACATCCTGGCACTCATCTGCACATCTTTATGAACATGACCGAGGTCAGCTCTCAGTCTCCTCTCCCAGCAGCACAGCCCCAGCCCCCTCAGGCTCTCCTAACAGAGCTGTTCCTCTCCCTTCAGCATCTTTGTGGCTTTGCTCAATCACGTCTATGTCCCCCTTGAAGTGGGGGGACCAGAACTGAACACTATTGCCTAAGAACTCCCTCTGTGAAGATATGTTCAGTTCAAGTCAGAGGAAGCAGCCCTCAGGTCTGCAGAGGGACAGAGGGAGGCATTTTCTCCATGCTTTCTGTTTTGACTCCTTTCACAAGCTGTGCCACCAGAGCTGTGAGCTGCAGGCTGCCTACCTTCCCCTCTGGCTGCAGGTAGTGCTGCTATTTCAGGTAGACTTTTCCTTCCACATTCCCCTTTTTTATTCCATGTCAGCAGCTGGGTTCGTTCTGCAGGGTTTGATCTGCAGGGGAGGGGGGGATGAAAGCAAGCAGGGAGATTTCTGAGCCTGGCAAGGCAAAGAGAGCTCTTCCTTTCCTTTCTCTGTGCCTTCCCACGGCTTTATTGTCTGCATCAGGCAAGCTCTTGGTTCCAGCTGCAAGTTTTTTTTGTTCTCCCAAGAACAATTGTTTGGCTAACAGAGACCTCTCCCTGCAGACAGGGAAAAAACGACCCAAATTGGGATTGCAGATGGAGGTTTGCTTGGATCTGCTCACAATGCCACGGTGAAATAGAGAAAGCAAGGAGGCTTTAACAGGAGAGCCTACTCTCTTTTGCCTTCCTCTCCCCTATTTGCCTTCCTTTCTCTCTCTCAAAGGAAATCATATATAGATATAGCTGGAAGAAAAGAAACAGAAGTGGATAACTAACTGGAAGAAAAGCAGCAGGACAGACCTTGTGGTCTCCTAAAAGATAGATTCAGATCCAGTGGCTTCTGGCATAAGAAGTTCAGGTCCTTTGGGAAAAATGGAAAAGACAGAATCATAGAAGGTCAGAGGCTGGAAAGGAACTTGGAAGCTCATCCAGTCCAACCCCCCTGCCAGAGCAGCATCACCCAGAGCAGATCACACAGGAGTGCATCCAGCAGGTCTGGAATACCCCCAGAGAGGGAGACCCAACAACCCCCCTGGGCAGTCTGTTCCAGTGCTCTGTCACCCTCACAGGGAAAAAATCCTCCTCATGTTTCCATGGAACCTCTTATGCCTCAGATTCCACCATTGCCCCTTGGCATCACCCAGTAGAGCCTGGCTGCAGCCTTCTGGCATTCACCCTGCATGTCTTTATAAACAGGACTGAGGTCCCCTCTCAGCTCCTCCTCTCCAGCAGCACAGCCCCAGCCCCCTCAGGCTCTCCTCCTAACAGAGATGTTCCACTCCCTTCAGCATAGAATTGTTTTGAATGGAAAAGACCTTTAAGATCATCAAGTCCAGCTGTTAATTCAGCACTGCCAAGTCCACCATGCAGCCATGTCCCTCAGCACCACATCTACACAGCTTTTACATCTCTCCAAGGGATCTACACTTTGGCCACAACAACCCTAAACAGCGCTACAGGCTGGGGCCAGAGTGGCTGAGAGCAGCCAGGCAGAGAGGGAGCTGGGGGTGCTGGGAGAGAGGAGCTGAAGCTGAGGCAGCAGTGTGCCCAGGTGGGCAGCAGAGCCAATGGCATCCTGGGCTGGCTCAGGAGCAGTGTGGGCAGCAGGACAAGGGAGGTTCTTCTGCCCCTGTGCTCAGCACTGCTCAGGCCACAGCTTGAGTGCTGTGTCCAGTTGTGGGCTCCTGAATTGAAGAGAGATGTTGAGGTGCTACCAAGTGGGGGTTGGTCTGCTCACCCTAGCAACAAGTAATAGGACAAGAGGGAATGGCCTCAAGTTACACCAGGGGAGGTTTAGGTTGGATTTTGGGAAAAGCCTCTTCACTGAGAGGATTCTCAAGCACTGGAAGAGGCTCCCCAGGGGTGTGACTGAGTCCCCATCCCTGAAAGCATTTAGAAGGTGCAGAGCTGTGGTGCTGAGGGACATTGTTTGCCACCAAGCTTGGTAGTTAGATAATGATTGGACTCCATGACCTTAAAGGTCCTTGCCAACCAAAATGATTCTGTGATTTTGTCTTCAAAGTGCAATGTCTGTCACTGGACTCTGCCTGTCAGAGCCTCCAAACTTCCCTTTCCCGGAGCAGCCTGTAGTGCTGAGGTCTCCGCTGCTCCATCCGCAGTCAGCATTCCCAACACCAACTCTACACTCACCCCACAGATCCCAGTTGCTTCCCCCCCCCGCCTCAGGATTCCAGCTGGATTCTGAGCCTTCACAGACCTCACTTTTCCACAGCCACAGCTGCATGACTCAGTGCTGCGCAGCAGTTTTGGTTGCCAAAGCGTTGCGCAAACAGAGGCTGACTAAGCCCTGCCAGAGCCCCATCCTCTGCCAGTTGGATTGAGGGGGCCTCTGAGGAGCTCGGCTGCAGCTCAGCCCAGAGGTGCAATTTCATTTTCAATTGTATAAGCATTTGGGGGGGGTGGGGGAGGTTGAGAGGCAGAGGGAGTTGTTGTTCAGTCACTGCTGAGCTTTTATGCCTCGTTCTGAAATGCTTTCGCCGGGCGTTAGGAAACACAGCAGCATCCTGGGTGCTGGGCAGAAGCTCTCCTCAAGGCATGAGAACTCCTTGGGCCAGGGGAAGTCAAGAAGGGTAATATTTAATGCTGTTCCAGTTTTTCAACTCTGTGGCTGTGAGAAAGCTGATACCCTGCTTCTCAATATGTCATCCATCTGCCTCGCTGCAAACCTGGCCCAAAGGCTGGAAGGAATTAGAGGAAGGGTTGCAGTTTGTGCAGAATAAGAGTTCTGGCTGCAAGAGGGACAATAGAAAGGCAACCGCTGGGCTCTCAGACTTCTTGTGCCTGGGGAAGTCTAGGCTGGATGTTAGGAGGAAAATCCTGGCAGAGAGAGTGATTGGCATTGGAATGGGCTGCCCAGGGAGGTGGTGGAGTCTCTGTGGCTGGAGGTGTTGAAGCCAAGCCTGGCTGGGGCACTTAGTGCCATGGTCTGGTTGGTTGGGCAGGGCTGGGTGCTAGGTTGGGCTGGCTGAGCTTGGAGCTCTCTTCCAACCTGCTTGATTCTATGATAACCTCCTCCCATAACACCTCCAGACCTTCCTCATGTTGCACTGGTGGTGGCACTACATGGGCAACTCAAGAGAGATGTTGAGGTGCTGGAAGGTGTTGAGAGAAGGGCAGCAAGGCTGGGGAGGGGCCTGGAGCAGAGCCCTGTGAGGAGAGGCTGAGGGAGCTGGGGGTGTGCAGCCTGCAGAAGAGGAGGCTCAGGGCAGAGCTCATTGCTGTCTGCAGCTGCCTGAAGGGAGGCTGTAGTCAGGTGGGGTTGGGCTCTGCTGCCAGGCAAGCAGCAACAGAAGAAGGGGAGAGAGTCTGAAGCTGTGTCAGGGGAGGTCTAGGCTGGATGTTAGGAGGAAGTGGTTGGCAGAGAGAGTGATTGGCATTGGAATGGGCTGCCCAGGGAGGTGGTGGAGTCGCCGTGCCTGGAGGCGTTGAAGCCAAGCCTGGCTGGGGCACTTAGTGCCATGGTCTGGTTGGTTGGGCAGGGCTGGGTGCTAGGTTGGGCTGGCTGAGCTTGGAGCTCTCTTCTAACCTGCTTGGTTCTCTGATTCCAAGAAACCTACATCCACCTCATCACAGAAATGGTGGTGAAGATTGAAGCATGGCTGCACACAGCACACAGCTTATGAGACGAACTCCTGGGCCTCCCTCTCACCCCAGACCAGAGCAGCAGGACTGAGCTATTCATCCACATCTGCTAAACCAGAGAAAAACACTGGAGGCAGAAATACTTTGGATATTCTGCTACTTTCTTTCTTTTTTCCCCTCCAGATGAGCAATGTTGCCTCCTGATGTGTGCAAAAGGCATGAGGGCTTCTGGCAACAAGAGGGACCTCATGCCTGAAAAGATCATCACAGCAATATTTACTGCAGCCTGCCTTGGTCTCTGCTCAGCTGTGATTTGCTGCTCTGCTCCAGGAGGAGTTGCAGGGAAGGGAACACAGAAATTGTATCAGTATGGGTGCCTGAAATGAAGCCCCAGATGGAGTGGAGGTGAAGATGGGAGGTGGAAAATGAAAACAGAACTCATGAGCAGAAGAAGAGGCTGAGCCCTGTGGAACTGGAAGGGGTTGAACTGCATCCAGTTCTGGAGCCCCTATTGCAAGAAGGATGTGGAGATGCTGGAGAGTGTCCAGAGCAGGGCCAGGAGGATGCTGAGAGGGCTGCAGCAGCTCTGCTGTGAGCACAGACTGAAAGAGTTGGGGCTGTGCAGGCTGGAGAAGAGGAGGCTCCCAGGTGACCTTCTTGTGGCCTTCCAGGATCTGAAGGGGGCTACAAAAAAGCTGGGGAGGGACTTTTGAGGCTGTGAGGGAGTGGCAGGAGTGGGGACAATGGAGCAAAGCTGGAGGTGGGGAGAGTGAGGCTGGAGGTGAGGAGGAAGTTGTTGAGCATGAGAGTGGTGAGAGGCTGGACTGGGTTGCCCAGGGAGGTGGTTGAGGCCCCATGGCTGGAGGTGTTTCAGGCCAGGCTGGCTGAGGCTGTGTGCAGCCTGCTCTAGGGTAGGGTGTCCCTGGGCATGGCAGGGGGGTTGGCACTGGCTGATCCCTGTGGTCCCTTCCAGCCCTGACTGATTCTGTGATCCTAACTGGCGAGCAGTTGAGTAGCTGCTGTGAGGTTTGCAGTCTGATCACAGCTGATGTTTGGCTCTCTTGTGGCTTGCCAAGGGGTCACCAGCTGGTCACACAAACACAGAAAACAGCCCCACAGAGGGGCCATGTTATTGCCTGCAAGAGGCACAAGAGAGTGACTGCTGCTGTGCAAGCTCTAACACAAGGCCCAAGGGCGGCACAGATCATGAATGCCTTAGTGGAATAGATGCCAACCCCAGCCCAGGGAAGGGATGGAGACACTGGAGCTAAATTGGGTCCTGCAGAATCTAACAGAGAACTCTTTGAGAGAGGCAGAGAAGGCACTTACAAGGAAGAGCTGGGTGAGCTGGAATGGGTTCAGAGAAGAGCTGAGAGGATGATCACAGCGCTGGAGAGTTGGGCTTGGTCAGTCTGGAGAAGGCTAAAGGGAAGCTGTTGAGGGACTTTTTAGGGTGACAGGTACTAGGGGGAAGGAATCCTATTACCAGGTGCCTCTAGCTTGGATCTCCCTAGTGCCAGGTACAGAGGGGATCCAAGCTAGAGGAGGGGAGATTGAGATGAGACAATAAATAGGGAGAAGTTCTTCAGCATGAGAATTATAGAATCATAGAATCAACCAGGTTGGAAGAGACCTCCAAGATCATCCAGAGGTATTCTCCAGTCTCAGTGATTCTGTCACTCTGTGACATGGTGTGCTGATAGTAGCTTAGCAATAGTGGTGACATTTAGTGCTCCAGGCAAGCAGTTGGGCTTGATGATCTCAAAGGTCTTTCTCAACCTCAGTAGTTCTACAGAGTAATCATATGGATAAATGTTTTCATTAACAGGGGATGGATCAGAGAATCAAGCAGGTTGGAGGAGACCTCCAAGCTCATCCAGCCCAACCTAGCACCCAGCCCTGGCCAACCAACCAGACCATGGCACTAAGTGCCCCAGCCAGGCTTGGCTTCAACACCTCCAGCCACAGAGACTCCACCACCTCCCTGGGCAGCCCATTCCAATGCCAATCACTCTCTCTGTGAAGAACTTCCTCCTAAGGAAGGTGGTGAGACACTGCAACAGGCTGCCCAGGGAGGTGGTGGAAGCCTCGTCCCTGGAGGTCTTTAAGGCCAAGCTGGATGTGGCTCTGAACAACCTGCTGTAGTGTGAGCTGTCCCTGCTCGTGGCAGGGAAGTTGGAGCTGGATGATCCTTGAGGTCCCTTCCACACATTCTGCAATGCTTGGAGAGGGCTTCAGGCCTTTAATTTGAAATGACAAAGGAATCTCAGAAGATACCAGATGGGAAATATTTAAGGAAGCAATAGAGACCACAGGAGGGAACTTCTTGAGAGGCCTAAGAAAACAAGGAGAAGCTGGGCAAACAAAACAAGAGCATTAGAAGGAAAAAGCAAACAGAGCCAAAGGCTGTGGCAGAGTAGAAATGAAAGCACAAAAGAAAGCAGGGGGAAATTTCCAAAGGCAAGACAAACCTTCCCAGGGAAGTAAGGTGTGAACGTGAGACAGAAAGAGATTGGGTTTGATAGGACTGAGAGTGTGACAGTGCTAAGAGCAGTGCTGGCCTGAGAGAAAATGTGCATGAGAAGGTGAAGCCATGGAAAGAGTGGGTGGGAAATGCTGAAGGGTGGGAGAAGGTCACATCAGATCACAGCATAACACAGGATCAAGCCAAGCCTGGCTGGGGCACTTGGTGCCATGCTCTGGTTGGTTGGGCAGGGCTGGGTGCTAGGTTGGGCTGGATGAGCTTGGAGGTCTCCTCCAACCTGGTGGATTCTGTGATCCTAATCCCACCCTCCCCACACCATTCTGTGGTGGAGAAGACCAACCATCCCCTACCTTTACCACTACAGCTAGGAGCTTCCTCTGCAGCTGACTCTTTGCAAGGTGACGTAACCCTTTGGAGCGTCGCTGGCAGCTCTCTGCTTGTTTCATTCTGACCCCGTCCTTGGGTTCAGCAGGCCTCTGGGTATTGATGGGTTTGGAGCACGAACAAACAGCCAATGGATCAATGTTCTCTGGTGCAGGCTTGCTGAGATAAAAGATAGGCTCTGTTTGTTAAACTTTAATGCCTGACCTGTCTGACTAAGCCAAGAGCAGAGCAACTCACAGGTTTCTAGGTGCGTTTAGCTGCTGGGTCATTAAACTTCAGGCTCAATGAGCATTGTTACTCTCAATCTAGTTCCTTGGCACTCAGCTTAAAAAATACAGGTAATTAAACCTCAGAGGAGCACATCATTAATTTATGGCCCGTGCAAAGCTGCTTTGAATGACAGCCCAGCAGGCTCCACAGCAGCAGAGGTCCAGGGGCTGAGCACGGAGATGCAAAGCCGCGAAGTCGGCAGGCGCAGGTCCTCGGGGGGAGCTCAGCAGCCAGGGGAAAAGCTGCAGCCTAAACAGAGTAGCTATTAAAGCAGGAAAAGATGCATATGTCATCTTGTCTCTGATACATACCATGCTCTGTTACCATAGCAATGGACATTATAGGTAGCTTCAGAGGAGGGAGAGAGTGATTAGCAGAGAGATAAGGGAGAAGGCAGCGCTGAGCTCTCTGCAGGCAGAGCATTTTCATTAAGGTGACAAGAAGCACGCCCCAGATATCAAGCAGGAGATGCTCTCAGAGAATCAGAGAGCCAAGCAGGTTGGAAGAGAGCTCCAAGCTCACCCAGCCCAACCTAGCTCCCAGCCCTGCCCAACCAACCAGACCATGGCACTAAGTGCCCCAGCCAGGCTTGGCTTCAACACCTCCAGGCACAGCCACTCCACCACCTCCCTGGGCAGCCCATTCCAATGCCAATCACTCTCTCTGCCAACAACTTCCTCCTAACATCCAGCCTAGACCTGCCCTGGCACAGCTTGAGGCTGTGTCCCCTTCTTCTGTTGCTGGTTGCCTGGCAGCAGAGCCCAACCCCACCTGGCTACAGCCTCCCTTCAGGCAGCTGCAGACAGCAATGAGCTCTGCCCTGAGCCTCCTCTTCTGCAGGCTGCACACCCCCAGCTCCCTCAGCCTCTCCTCACAGGGCTCTGCTCCAGGCCCCTCCCCAGCCTTGCTGCCCTTCTCTCAACACCTTCCAGCACCTCAACATCTCTCTGCAATTCAGGAGCCCACACCTGGACACAGCACTCCAGGTGTGTCCTGAGCAGTGCTGAGCACAGGGCCAGAAGAACCTCCCTTGTCCTGCTGCCCACACTGCTCCTGAGCCAGCCCAGGTATTTCATTCTTGTCCTGATCTAACTTTAAAAGTATCATGCAACAAGGGCACCCCTTGCTTCCCTTGGCAAGCAATTATACCAGATGAAAGATTTATCCCCCCCAGTATTTGGCCTCCTGTTGTCTCCATTCTCTCCTATACGGTGCTTTATCTTCTCCAAGTGATGAACAAAAGCAACCCAAGTCAATGTTTTTTGGTCTGAAATTGGGCTGCTCAAAGGCTAACTGCAGCTTAGCAATGATTTTGTGCTTTGGGCTAGAAACTTCCTCACAAGGCTTCAGTGCAGAGGTGAATTTTATCTTCCAAATTAAAAGAAGGTGGCGGAGGGGGGAAATTGCTAAGAGCCACTTTGCCTTGAACTCAGTAAGCAGAAGAAGGAGGAGGGAGAGAGTGTCATAGAATCAGTCAGGCTTGGAAGGACCACAAGGATCATCTAGTCCCAACCTCCCCCTGCCTTGGGCAGGGACACCTCACACCTCAGAGCTCCATCCAGCCTGGCCTTAGCCATTGGAAAGGGCTGCCCAGGGAGGTGGTGGAGCCACTGTGGCTGAAGGTGTTGAAGCCAAGCCTGGCTGGGGCACTTAGTGCCATGGTTGGCTTGCTTGGCTAGGGTTGGATGCTTGGGGTCAACACAGAAAGGGCATTGGACCTCTTGGAGCAGCTCCAGAGGAGGGCCATAAAGATGATCACGCTGCTCAGGCTGCACCTTGAGTGCTGTGTCCAGCTGTGGGCTCCTGAATTGCAGAGAGATGTTGAGGTGCTGGAAGGTGTTGAGAGAAGGGCAGCAAGGCTGGGGAGGGGCCTGGAGCAGAGCCCTGTGAGGAGAGGCTGAGGGAGCTGGGGGTGTGCAGCCTGCAGAAGAGGAGGCTCAGGGCAGAGCTCATTGCTGTCTGCAGCTGCCTGAAGGGAGGCTGTAGCCAGGTGGGGTTGGGCTCTGCTGCCAGGCAAGCAGCAACAGAAGAAGGGGACACAGCCTGAAGCTGTGGCAGGGGAGGTCTAGGCTGGATGTTAGGAGGAAGTTGTTGTCAGAGAGAGTGATTGGCATTGGAATGGGCTGCCCAGGGAGGTGGTGGAGTCTCTGTGGCTGGAGGTGTTGAAGCCAAGCCTGGCTGGGGCACTTAGTGCCATGGTCTGGTTGGTTGGGCAGGGCTGGGTGCTAGGTTGGGCTGGCTGAGCTTGGAGCTCTCTTCCAACCTGCTTGTTTCCATGCTCAGAGGGCTGAAGCACCTCTGCTACAAAGACAGGCTGAGAGAGCTGAGGCTGGACAGCCTGGAGAAGAGAAGGTTCTTTGGGACACTCTGCAGTAACATTTCAATATCTGGAGACTACAGGGAGGCTGGGGGACTGTTTTAAGAGAGCTGGCTGAGGCTGTGGGCAGCCTACTCTAGGGTAGGGTGTCCCTGGGCATGGCAGGGGGGTTGGAACTGGCTGATCCTTGTGGTCCCTTCCAACCCTGACTGAGTCTATGATTCTGGCAACAGGATGAAAGACAACAGCTTGAAACTAGAGCAGGGTAGGTTTAGGCTGGATGCATGGGGGGAGTTCTTCACAAGAAGGGTAGTGGAGCACTGGAAGAGGTAGCCCAGAGATGTGAAGAAGACCTCATCCCTGGAGACATCCAAGGGTAAGCCTGATGGTCCCTTGCAGCCCCTGGCATTCTGTGATGCTGAGCTTTGAGTTTTGCTTCATTTTTCCTTGTTAGAAGTTGTCAGACATCTCCTGCAGGCCAATTGAATGCCTCTCAAAACCCTTCACAGGTCCATTCCTGCCATTTAGAACTGCTTCACAAGCAAGCAGAAAGCAGCACCTAAACATAAAGGAGCTCAGCCTTACTCAAGAGGCCCAACCAGCACCTGTGGGTGATGTTAGAGTCACCATCAACACTGCAGCCTACCTAAACTGGGGGGCCCACCAGGCCCCCCAGCCTTTAATGCCCTTCACCATTCACCTGGTGCACACCATGGGGACTCACCAGTGACGAGAGGAGGATCTCTCTGCCCAAGGGCACAGCTTAGGGCTCTGCCCTCCCTGGGGGGGATTAAAAAGGTGAGTGGGCAGGGAGGGCTAAGTGGTCACACCTGGGGGTAGGGAGGAGACTCCAATAAAACCCAGGGGCTGTGGGGTTTGGGAGCTGCAGCTGCTTAGCCTGGAAGAGAGGAGGCTGAGGGGAGGCCTTAATGCTGCCTACAGCTACCTGAAGGGAGACCATGGGGAGGTTGGAACTGAGCTCTTCTTACAGGTAACTGGAGACAGAACAAGGGGGAATGGCCTCAAGCTGAAGCTGGGGAGATTTAGACTGGACATTAGGAAAAGGTTTATCACAGAGAGAGCAGTCAGGGACTGGAGTGAGCTGCCCAGGGAGGTGGTGGAGTCACCCAGCCTGGATGTGGTTAAGGGTGGTTTGGATGTGGTGCTTGGGGCTATGGTTTAAGGTGAGCGTTGTAGAGTGGGGTACCAGGCTGGACTTAGTGATCCTGAAGGGCTTTGCTAAGCTGCTTGTGTGTGTCATTCTGTGAAAAAAGGGGTAAAGTAGTGTGGGAAAGGGACAGGCATGGTGGGAAAGTGGAGGTGGTGGTGAAAAGATGCTGAGAGGGCTGCAGCAGCTCTGCTGTGAGCACAGACTGAAAGAGTTGGGGCTGTGCAGGCTGGAGCAGAGGAGGCTCCTAGGTGACCTTCCAGGACCTGAAAAGGGCTACATAAAAGCTGGTGAGGGACTTTTGAGGCTGTGAGGGAGTGGCAGGAGTGGGGGGAATGGAGCAAAGCTGGAGGTGGGGAGAGTGAGGCTGGAGGTGGGGACGAAGTTGTTGAGCATGAGAGTGGTGAGAGGCTGGACTGGGTTGCCCAGGGAGGTGGTTGAGGCCCCATGGCTGGAGGTGTTTAAGGCCAGGCTGGCTGAGGCTGTGTGCAGCCTGCTCTAGGGTAGGGTGTCCCGGGGCATGGCAGGGGGGTTGGAACTGGCTGATCCCTGTGGTCCCTTCCAATCTGGACTGATTCTGTGGTTGTATGAAAGGAGGGAGGTGGAGAGGAAAGGAAGAAGATCATAGAATCAATGTCAGGGGCTGGAAGGGACCTCAAAAGTTCATCCAGTCCAAATGCCCTGCCAGAGCCAGATGGTGGGGAAGAGGAAGATGGAGAGGAAAGGAAGGGGATGGGGTAGGAATGAGATCACAAATAATAGAAAGCTGGACTGTGGGGAGGAAAAAAACAAAAGGGTGACCCTGGGCTGGCAGGGAGGTAGGACTTGGATGATCTTCCCAGGTCCCTTCTGACCACTAACATTCTGCCATTCTATGATGGGGCCTTGAACAGCCTGATCTAAAGATGCCCCTGCTTGTGGCAGGGAGGTTGGACAGGAGGGCCACTGGGGTCACTTTCAGCCCAACCCCTTCTAAGGTTTCTTTGCCTAGCCAAGAAGAGACCTTTTAAGCCTCTTTACCACTGCAACCCCACCTTCAGAAAGAGGTCTTTGTCACTCTGTGGGAGTGGGAAGTTCTTACCAGTGTCCTTAGTATCAGCAACCAGAGAAAGGAGAAATAAAGGCAATTGAGTAAAGGGAAATAAGAGGCAAATTAATCACTCTGCTGTGGGTCAAGAACTGGCTGGAGGGCAGGGCCCAGAGAGTGGTGGTGGATGGTGCCACATCCAGCTGGCAGCTGGCACCAGTGGTGTGCCCCAGGGATCAGTGCTGGGCACAGTCCTGTTCAATGTCTTTAGTGATGATCTGGAGCAGGGGATTGAGTCCAGCATCAGTGAGTTTGCAGATGGCACCAAGCTAGGAGCAGCTGTGGAGCTGTTGGAGGGTAGGAGAGCCCTGCAGAGGGACCTGGCCAGGCTGGATGGGTGGGCAGAGGCCAAGGGGATGAGATTTAACAAGGCCAAGTGC
This sequence comes from Tricholaema leucomelas, assembly GCA_013400475.1. NCBI lineage: Eukaryota > Metazoa > Chordata > Aves > Piciformes > Lybiidae > Tricholaema lacrymosa > Tricholaema leucomelas. Next base: position 33,367 of record WAAF01000443.1, read on the forward strand.
AGGGTCCTACACTGTTGCCCCAACAATCCCAAGCAGCACTACAGGCTGGGGCCAGAGTGGCTGAGAGCAGCCAGGCAGAGAGGGAGCTGGGGGTGCTGGGAGAGAGGAGCTGAAGCTGAGGCAGCAGTGTGCCCAGGTGGGCAGCAGAGCCAATGGCATCCTGGGCTGGCTCAGGAGCAGTGTGGGCAGGAGGACAAGGGAGGTTCTTCTGCCCCTGTGCTCAGCACTGCTCAGGCCACAGCTTAGTGCCATGGTCTGGTTGGTTGGGCAGGGCTGGGTGCTAGGTTGGGCTGGGTGAGCTTGGAGCCCTCTTCCAATCTGCTTGATTCTATGATCCCATCGAGCTTCATGAATTCCTATAGCATCTGCTCCCTCTCAGCCACAAAGAGGGTTTGTGAGCAGCTGCTTGCACAGCAGAAGAGGAAGGCTTTTCTTCCTCTGCAGGAACAGCCAGGGAGCAGAGCAGGGTCCAGGATTGCACAGCACCCTTCTGGCTTTGTGGCTTTCTGCAACGGTTTGGTTGCAGGAGAAGCCTCCTTTACTGGGATTGCATCAGAAGAGGAAGAGAAAATAGATCATGGGGAGGGACTGAAAACATCATGGGGCAAAACTCCAACACTGGCTCTTACTAATCCACCTTATGTCATCCTCCTTCCCCCTGTAATTCCTTTAGCCTCATTGCACCTTAGAGTTTATCTGGAGAAACTTAGAGTGACTCAGAACTTTACTGGGGCTGAAGAGATGTCTGGATTTTAACAAGCCACACCAGGCATGATGCTATCAGCTGTCTAGAAACAAGGAACTGAGCTGATGTCTTCTGGGAACAGAAGGGCAGAATCTCAGAACTAACCAGGTTGGAAAAGATCTCTAAGATCATTGAGTCCCACCTTACCCTTGGAGTCAACTCAGCCATGGCACTAAGTGCCCCAGCCAGGCTTGGCTTCAACACCTCCACGCACAGAGACTCCACCACCTCCCTGGGCAGCCCATTCCAATGCCAATCACTCTCTCTGACAACAACTTCCTCCTAACATCCAGCCTAGACCTGCCCTGACACAGCTTCAGACTCTGTCCTCTTCTCTTGCTGCTTGCCTGGCAGCAGAGCCCAACCCCAGCTGGCTACAGCCTCCCTTCAGGCAGCTGCAGACAGCAATGAGCTCTGCCCTGAGCCTCCTCTTCTGCAGGCTGCACACCCCCAGCTCCCTCAGCCTCTCCTCACAGGGCTCTGCTCCANCCAAAGTGCAGAACCCTGCACTTGGCCTTGTTAAATCTCCTCCCCTTGGCCTCTGCCCACCCATCCAGCCTGGCCAGGTCCCTCTGCAGAGCTCTCCTACCCTCCAACAGCTCCACATTTCTCCTAGCTTGGTGCCATCTGCAAACTTACTGATGCTGGACTCAATCCCCTGCTCCAGGTCATCAGTAAAGATATTGGACAGGATTTGGCCCAGCATCAGCATTAGACATCCCAGCCAGAACACCTCTCAGCTGATTGTTTCTGTCATCAACAAAACTCCTGAGGTCACAGTTTTGTTCATGTCCATCCCCAGCAGCTGTCAGATAACAGACTTATTTGGGCTCCAATTAAAGAAAGCAAAGTGTAATGACCTTTCTTTACCAAAATTCAGAGGGTTTAAGTCAGGTCTGTGGTTTTCAGCCTTTTCTTTTAAACAACCAGGCCTGGCAGTGCTGCCCACTGGATTTTAACTCAGCTAAGGAGTTCGGTTCCCAGTTCCACCAGCTTCAAACTGGCATTTTCCTTCCCTGAGGCTGATTTTTGACGTAGCCAAAGCCTCCTCTGAGGCACAGGAAAAATGAACAGAATGGAAAATTCAACAAAAGCTTCCAGCTTAGCAACTTCCCCTACCCCAGAGCTATAAAAATGAACAGTGCAAAGATCTGGGGGAATGGGAACTTAGAGCAGGCTGCTGGTGGCTGGAGATAGCATCACAGCCCTCACGTGGAAAATCACAGCCCAGATGAAGGGTTTTTCCCAGGGTTTTCCCTACAACAGCTCTTGGCTCAGCTGAGTCCTGGTTCTGGAACACAGGAATCATAGAAANACCTGGCTACAGCCTCCCTTCAGGCAGCTGCAGACAGCAATGAGCTCTGCCCTCAGCCTCCTCTTCTGCAGGCTGTGTTCCAGTGTGTGCCCACTGCCCCATCAGTGGGCACCACTGAAAAGAGTCTGCCCCCATTCTCTTGACTGCTGCCCTTTAGGTTGTGATCAGTATTGATCAGATTCCTTCTCAGTCTTCTCTTCTCCAGGATAAACAGAGAAGGAGATGCCACAGCCTCTCTGGGCAGCCTGTTCCAGTGCTCCATCACCCTGACAGCAAAGAAGTTTTTACTGTTCTCATGTTCAGGTGGAGATTCCTTCCACACCTTGAGTGCTGTGTCCAGCTGTGGGCTCCTGAATTGCGGAGAGATGCTGAGGTGCTGGAAGGTGTTGAGAGAAGGGCAGCAAGGCAGGGGAGGGGCCTGGAGCAGAGCCCTGTGAGGAGAGGCTGAGGGAGCTGGGGGTGTGCAGCCTGCAGAAGAGGAGGTGAGGTATTGGAGCAGGCTGCCCAGGGCGCTGGGGGAGTCACAGTTCCTGGAGGTGTAGACATAGGGCTTCAAGACAGGCTGTGTGAGCATGGTGGTATTGTTGGACTTGAAGATCTTGAAGGTCTTTATCAAAGAATTCTAAGTTTCTGTCATGTATTTGGAGAAAGCAGCAGAGCAAAATCCTGGTTTATAACCAATGTTTCCAAACACCTGAGGGCTGGGGGTCAAGTGGGGGGAACAGGCTCTGCTCACTGCTCCCTGGGATAGGACAAGCGGCAATGTGTGTAAGCTGCAGCACAGGAGGTTCCAGCTCAACACAAGGGGGAACTTCTTTCCTGTAAGGGTCCCAGAGCACTGGCACAGGCTGCCCAGAGAGGTTGTGGAGTCTCCTTCACTGGAGCCTTTCCAGGCCTGTCTGGATGTGTTCCTGTGTGCCCTGAGCTGGATTGTGTGGTCCTGCTCTGGCAGGGGGGTTGGACTGGATGATCTCTTTGGGTCCCTTCCAACCCCTGACATCCTGTGAGCCTGTGATCAAGCACCCAGAGTGTGGGACCTGTCTCCTGCTTCTTTATTCCAGTACCTGTCTCAGAACTCTAAGCCTTTCCCAGGCCATTACACTTCACAGCCACTAAATTCTGGTGCAGGGCTGCTTCTCCACAGCCTGCTTGGAGGAGCCCCAGGAAAAGGCCATGTTGCTGTGAAGGGATCCAGACTCTCTGTGCCCCAAACCATGGACCACTCCTTGCATTTTCATCTTCTTTTTAACACCTCTGTTATCCTTTTCCAGGGGTTGAACCACAGGGTGCAGAAGCTCAAATCTGCTGCCTGCTAACATTGCTGAGACCTTACAGGATCAAAGAGTCATAGCATGGTTTGGGCTGGAAAGTATCTGTCCAGGTCATCTAATCCTGCCATGGGCAGGGCTATTTTCAACCAGAGAAGGTTGCTCAGAGTCTCAAGCAACCTGACCAGGAATGTCTCCAGGGCTGGAGCATCTGCCAACACCCAGGACAACCTGGGACAGTGCCTCAACATCCTCAGTGTAAGAAATGCCTTCCTTGTAGTTAGTTTGAATCTCTTTCTTTAAGTATCAAGACTGGATGAGGCATTTAGTGCCATGATCTAGATGGCTGGATAGGGCTGGGTGCTAGGTGGGACTGGATGAGCTTGGAGGTCTCTTTCAACCTGGCTGACTCTGTGATCATCACCTCTTGTCTTGTCACAACAAGCCCTGATTAAAAAAGTTGTCTCCACCTTCCTTTAAGCAGTGAAAGGCCACAAGAAAGTCTCCCTGAAGGCTGAGCAGTCCCAGCTCTCTCAGCCTGTCCTCACAGCAGAGAGGTTCCAGCCCCCCCCCCCCCCCATTATCATCATCCTGGCCTCCTCTGGGCCCTCTCCAACAGGTCCATGTCACACCATGAGCTGGACCCAGCACTGCAGCTGAGGTCTCAGCAGAGCAGAGGGGCAGCAGAATGTCCTCCCTCCACCTGCTGCCCATTCTGCTGGGGATGCAGCTCAGGACAGGGCTGTCTCCTGGGCTGTGAGCACTCGGTGCCAGCTCACCTGCAGCTTGTCACCCACCGTAGTGCTCCCTCCTCCTGCTCCACAGCTGGGAGTGCTCCCTGTGCACCTGGAAAACTCTGTTCAGGTGGTCTTCAGGAGTGGGACCCACTCCAGCAGCTCCCTCCCTGCAGAGGTCAGGGCTGGAAACCAGGCTGTGGTGTGGCGGCGGCTCTGCATTGATCCCCGGGAAAGCAAACAGACAACAAAAGAGTTTACCCTCGGTGGGCAGGGGGAGCGTTTGTGTTCAAAGCCAGCTCGACGCCCCCCCTCTTTCCCCCATAGTGGGAGGGGGAAGGGGGGTTGCGAGCGTCTGCCAGCTCAGGAGTGGCACAGCCGAGCGCCTCCTCCTGCCTCCTTCCTCCTCCTCCTCCTCCTCCCAGATGTTCCCTTGTGTGCAGCCATCTGTTGAGCTCCCTCCTCCCTCCTTCCCTCCTTCCCTCCCTCCCTCCTGCGAGGAAAAGGGGCAGCCCCGTTTGCCCGGCCAGCTGCACGCCCGGGACGAGGAGGAGCAGGAGGGAAGAAGGGGACACCCGGCCCCCAGCTTCTCGCCGTGGGAACCGACCCTGGCCTCGGTGAGTTCTTCCCCAGCATGCCCCAGCCCGAGCAACCTGGGATGCTCAAGGGCCAGCCCTGGCGGCGTCTGCTGAGGACATCCCACCCCAAACCTTCGAGTGGGGAAACTTTGCGGCTGTGATGAGTTTTGCCTTGGCGTAGAAGCTCAGCGGCTGCTGGTGCCGGGTGGGGAGGGGGCGTCTGCGAACCACCTCTGGGGGGGGCTAACATAGGTTTTGGGTGGGAATAGACTTCTTTTTTTTCCCCCCTCCTCAGAAGGAATGTTGGGGTCCGAGCCCCCAGTCCTGTTTTCCCTCACTCCGGTAGAGTGCATGCAGGGAAAGGGGGACTGGGGATGGGGTTGGGAAGGGCTATGAAGTGCGTCCAGCCGGGATCCCTTCTTCCCTTCTCCTTCCCCTCCTTCCCTCCGCTGCAATGGTGGTTTGGAGAGTGCTCGGGATTGCCACGGCTGCAAAGTAATCCGAGCAGCAGCTGGAGGCTCCGCACCGCCTCCCGTGCCCGGTTTCGGGGCTTTGATTTCACACAGGGCTCCCTGTCTGCCCTCCTCTCCCTCTCCCTCCCCATTCCACACATCCCCCTCCTCACTCCCTTTCCCTGTCCCTCCCCTCCCAGCACGGCGGTCTGGGAGAAAGGAGAGAAACAGAGAAAGGCTTTTTTGCTTTGCTTTTTCTGTCGAGTTCTGGTGCTGGGAAGCTCGCAAGGGCTTGCAGCTTGCCCACGGTAAGGGAGGGGGGAAGGAGAAAGGTGGGGGTGGGAGGTTAGTGCTTGGATGAGGTGAAGAGGCTGGAAGGTGTAGTGGGGGTCTCCCAGATGGGCTGAAGAGGCCAGAAATGTACAGAGACATTTGTCTGAATGAGAAGAGGCTGGAAGGTGTAGTGGGAGTCATCTGAATGGTGTGAAAAGGTTGGGAATGTATGAAGAGGCTCATCCAGGTGGAATTGAAGAGGCTGGAAGGTGTAAAGGTGGTTGTCTAGGTGGGGGTGAAGGGGCTAGAAGATATAAAGGTGGTTAGAACCATAGTCAGGGTTGGAAGGAACCACAAGGATCAGCCAGTGCCAACCCCCCTGCCATGCCCAGGGACACCCTACCCCAGGGCAGGCTGCCCACAGCCTCAGCCTGCCTGGCCTGAAACACCTCCAGCCATGGGGCCTCAACCACCTCCCTGGGCAACCCAGTCCAGCCTCTCACCACTCTCATGCTCAACAACTTCCTCCTCGTGTCCAGCCTGAACCTACCCATCTCCATCTTCCAGGTTGTTTGGATGGGGGTGAAGGGGCTGGGAGGTATAAAGGTGGTTGTTTGGATGGGGGTGAAGGGGCTGGGAGTGTATGGAGACAGTGGTCTGGGTAGGGTAAAGAGGCTGGAAGGTGTAGAGAGGTGGTTGGCTGGATGGGGTGAAGAGGCTGGGAGTGTATATAAAGAAGGTTGCATGGATGGGGGTGGAAAGGTTAGAAACATATAGAGAGGGTAGCCTGGATGGAGTGAAGGCACTGGAAGGTATAGAGGAGGTCATCTGGATGGATTGAAGAGGATGGAAGTTGGGGGGCCTCTGTGTCCACTTTGCCTGTGTTGCAGAGAGAAGTCTCCCTGCCTGGGAATTTCCCATGCCTGTAAATGGCTTAAGCTGGAGGGAAAGGTGTGTTTGGGGAGGTGGGAGGGAAGGAGAGAAGGCAAACCAGGGTTGATTTGTTCTGTGATTGCAATAAGTGTGTGTGTGGGGGAAGGTATTAAAAAGAAACCCAAACAATCAAAACCAACCAACCCAAATCAAAACTGACTAAAGGCCAATCAAAACCAACTAAGCCCACTCAAAACCAACTAAAACCCACTCAAAACTGACTAAAGCCCAGCCAAAACCAACTAAACCCCAATCAAATCACCAAACCAAACAGCCAACAAAAACCCAACCAAAATCAACTTAAACCCCAACCAAGCCAACGAACAAAGCCAAACAAAACCCAACTAAACCCCAGTCAATCCAAGAAACAAAAAAGCCAAACAAAACCTAACCAAAAGAAACTAAACCCCAACCAAACCAACAAGCAAAAAAGCCAATTAAAACCTAACCAAAATCCAACTGAAACCAACTAAACCCCAACAAAACCAACAAGCAAAAAAGCCAATTGAAACCCCAACCAAACCCAACTTAAACCCCAACCAAACCCGACTTAAACCCCAACCAAACCCGACTTAAACCCCAACCAAACCCGACTTAAACCCCAACCAAACCGACAAACACAAAACCTCAACCAAACCCCGACTTAAACCTCAACCAAACTCACAAACACAAAAATAAGCCAACCAAAACCCTACTTAAACCTCAACCAAACCCACAAACACAAAAGCCAACCAAACCCAACTTAAACCTCAACCAAACTCACAAACACAAAAGCCAACCAAACCCAACTTAAACCTCAACCAAACCCACAAACAAAAAAGCCAACCAAAACCAACTTAAACCCCAACCAAACCCTCAAATAAAAATGCCAACCAAAACCAACTTAAACCTCAACCAAACCCTACTTAAACCCCAACCAAACCCACAAACACAAAAGCCAACCAAACCCAACTTAAACCTCAACCAAACTCACAAACACAAAAGCCAACCAAACCCAACTTAAACCTCAACCAAACCCACAAACAAAAATGCCAACCAAAACCAACTTAAACCTCAACCAAACCCACAAACAAAAAAGCCAACCAAAACCAACTAAACCCCAACCCCCAAACAAAAATGCCAACCGAAACCGAACCAAAACCCACCTTAAGCCCCAGCCAAGCCAGCAAGGCAGCTGGCGGCCGTGAGCCTGGCGGCAGGAGGTCCGAGGGCAGGGGCTTCCCCTGGTAAGGCACACGCCCTGTAAACTTTTAGGCAGCTCCATGGAAACTTGTTGTTAATGCTGCAGTCATTAAAAGGCGCAGACCGCGGCGGCTTTATTGGCCCGGTACAACCACAACACGTGCCAGCTCGCCGGGAAACAAAAGGCACCGGCAACTTTCCTCCCCTGCTTGGGCTTTGGGAAGGCTTGGGAAGAAGAGGAGGAGAGGGCCGGAGCTGGCGGGCTGTGTCTTTTGGGGAAGAGGCACCGACGCCGTTAACCGCCGCTCTCCGCCGCGGTTAAGCTAACGCAATCCGGCGGCAGCGGTGGAGATGGGGGGTGGGGGGTGAGGGGAGGGCGGCGAGAGCCAGCTCCCGGCAGGGAGCTCCCAGTTGCGAGACTTCCCCGGGTGTCTGCCATGATAAATCAGCTGCCGGGAGGATGAATAAGTGCATTCAGTGAAGTTACAGTAGGAAACTTGTCTGGGTGGACACTGTGCCATTGGCTCTGCGGAGAGCAGCCGGCGCTGGTCGCTGGCGTTGCGCTGAAATATTGCATTGATCGCCGCTCCCAGGCTCGTCTGGAGGCGTGCGGGGCTCCATCGCAGCGGGAATACCGGGAGGAGGAGAGGCAGGGTTTAGATTGACGCTTTGCTGGGAATAAGGAGCGCCTTGGATGTCTTAGATGCCTGGGAAGATCGGTGTGAGCCTGGTACGTCCCCGGGAGGATTTGCGGGCGATACTTGGCTGGCTGCTCGCCATCGGCAGCCGAGAGCGGCGAGGGCGAAGCGGGTTAGCGTTCGCCGTGGTTCTGGCGTGGGGACAGCTCCTGTCACTCCGTGAGCCACGGGAGCCAGTCCCCGTCCCGGAGAGGACATGGGAGGCGCTTGCTGGCATGTGGGTTATAAAAGGCTCGGCGAGGCCCTGACCTGCGCTCGGCCGTCGCCTGCCGCCCTTCCGATGCGGGATCCCTCCGTGGAGGGGGTGGGTAGGTGGGGCGAGGGTAGGCAGGAGGTTGGGGTGGCAGCAGCCGGGCACGGGTTTTCCCTTGCGGCATCCCGGAGCGGGCGTGCTGCGGGGAGACGCTGCTGGGTTGTGAATGAATCGGAGCAGCTGCTGGCAGAGGCGGCAGGGAGCAATTCCTGAGCGCCCGGAGGACGTGACAGACATCCCAGGGGACATTATTCTCCGACGGGGAGGTGGACTGGCAGGGAAGGCTGCGGGGTTGGAGTGAGGATCTGTGCTTTTAGGACCGAGCGCAAGGAATCGAATTTAGGATTAAGCCCAGCGGTGAACGGGAAGGAAACTGGGAGGAGAGAGCTGTGAAACAACAGAAATAACAACACATCTTTGGCGTGGGGTTCAATCGTTGCCTTTTGGCTGCAGGAGAAAGCATCCCGTGGACCCTCAGCCCTGCAGTGGACAGCAGTGTGGGGCCACGCTGAACTGAGACAGAGCTGGGAATCAAAAGGTGAGCCAGCATCTTCTGGCGGTTCAGAGTTTTCCCTCCATCCCTAACTGCTTTTCCTTTTTTTTTCCCCTCCTCCTTTTTTCTTTTTCTTTTTTTTTTAACCTCCTCTTCCAATCTCTTCTCCCTCTTTGGTGGTGGAGAGAAGCAGAGGCTGGAGGGCGGGATAAGAGGAGGCATTCTTGTCCGGCAGCCCTCCTGACCCTCCAAGCACCCCCAGGGCTGTGCTCGGAAGCCGCAGTGCTGACTGCCTGGCAGCCTATCAAAAGAAACTTCCGAACGTGGGAGATGTTGAGGGCTGGGAAGAGATAAAGGCTGGCTGGAGCAAGCTGCTTCTTGTCTTAAAACTTGGCACCTGGACCTATCAAGGGGAGTGTATGAAGAGCTCAGCCATTCATTACAGGGAAGTCCTGACAGTTCCATTTGTGATGTAATATATCTATATCTATATATATATATCTTTCTGGGAGTTTCCATCATTCCCCTTGGAGTATTTAAGATGTGGAGCAGGGAGGGAAGGAAATATGTGCTCTGAGAATCAGCCTGGCCTCCCCCCACCTTGTTCGCAGACACTGCAAGAGATTAAACAGGACTAAGGGGAATGGAGCAAAGCTGGAGGTGGGGAGAGTCAGCCTGGATGTTAGGAAGAAGCTGTTCAGCATGAGAGTGGTGAGAGGCTGGACTGGGTTGCCCAGGGAGGTGGTTGAGGCCCCATGGCTGGAGGTGTTTAAGGCCAGGCTGGCTGAGGCTGTGTGCAGCCTGCTCTAGGGTAGGGTGTCCCTGGGCATGGCAGGGGGGTTGGCACTGGCTGCTCCTTGTGGTCCCTTCCAACCCTGACTGATTCTCTTATTAAACAAACCTGGCTGCCTTAGCATGGGACATTCCTGAGTTGCATGAACCAGGCTGGAAATCTGCCTGTTGGAACAGTGGCAACGCTGGGAAGGAAAAAACCAACCCAACAACCAAGCACTTTAGCTTTTTTGTAGCTGAGCAGAGGGCCATGTGCTGTGTGTAACAGCTGAGTGCCAGCACTGCTGGGTCTTATTCTCCTTCCCCCTTCCTCCTCTCCTCCTTTTGTTGATGTTGGTCTAGCTGTGATGTTGAACCCTCTCCTTTCCCCTGGGTCGTGCCTGGCAGCTCAAACCCAGGAGTGGGGAGAGAAATAAGGACCTTTTCTTTTTTGGGGGCTTTGAATAAGGGAACCTTTGTGAGGAAAAACAGACTTCAAGGCAAAGCCCTGCTGTGGCAGATGCACCAAACCAGATGTGACTCCTCACCCCCATCACTTCTGAAGTGACAAATGCATGCAGAGCTCATGCAGAGCTGTGTCCATCCCCTGACCCCAGAATTACTCATTTTCCGCCCAGCCTTGAGAATGAGATGTCTGTAGCAGGGGAGACAGCAAAGCTGGGCTCCAACCATTGGGACAGGGGAGACCCTTCCTCCAAAGCCCTTCAATCCCAGCTGCAGAGGCTCAGTTCCCACCAAAGGGGCAGCTTCTTTATCTACTCAGGATTGGAACATTGCAATCTCTTGCAAGAGTTCACCAACTCAGAAGATCCCAGGGTAGCTCTGAACCTGGCAGGCCTCATGCACTGGAAGAGAGCATTGCTTTATTGTGCTGTCTCTTAATGTCCCACAGTAGTGTCCCCATCTCCTGTGTTCACAACAGGGTGAGTGGTTGCTTTCCCTGGCCTTGGAGGAGGCAGTAGGGTGCAAGGGGCCCCTTACCATGTAGCCCATAGAGGACATACATGAGGCTGCTGTAATTGGGCAGGTCTTGCTCTGCCAGCCAGTAAAATCAGGTCAAATGGGGTTAGGAAGTGGCTTAGTATAGGGTTAAGAGGTAAAGGAAGGTGGTTGTGTGCATCCCTGTTGACTGGCAGCTGCATGGCATGGCACAGAACTGTGCTCAAACAAGGGGACAGGGCCAGGATGGATCCAGGGGGAGGTGGGCAGAGGTCATGGGACAGGCCAGCCTACTGGTGGCAGACACTGAGGTTGCAGCTGTGCTTCAGAGACCACAGATAGTGATTTGAGAAGTGCTTAGATACCTTCTGCACAACTACCTCCCCAGATGTCCCCTTCCTTGTCCCCCAGCTTGGCTGCCCATTTTGCAGAGGGCAAAGCAGGGCTGGTGTCCCAGAGGGTCCAGGCAAGGCAGGAGCTGAACTTAGTGCATAAGGACATTGGTGGCATTTAGCTGGATCAGGGGTGGCAGTGGCAGCGTTGGCCTGAGGGCTTCTATGCTGGGTGGTATCAGGGCATCTTGGCTCCATGCCCAGCTAAACTGGTGAGGTTTGATCCTGAGGGTGCTGTCCTCATCCTCACGTGGAATGAACACCTCTGAGCCCTGGGCTTAGGTAGCCTTCAGCTATCAAGAGGGAAACTGAGGCAACCGAATTGGCTCTCGTGGTAAAGTCAGTGGTCAGAAGTGGCTTCTGCTGGCGATGTGACTCCGCCAGTCTACTTTAGATGGCCCTTCCCTCCATGGCATTGCACCTGCTATGAGGGACTGGAGGATCCTGGGCCAAGGAAGAGAGGCAAAGAGCAAAGGAGCTGCCACACCCTCACACCACTGGGGCAGTGAAGCATCTTCTGGCCTGGGAACTGCAGCGGGGACAATGTCCTGCTGCTAAACTCTTTGTCAGCATTACCCAGACCCCCTTCCCCTCTCCAAACCTCTCCTTCCCAAATCTTGTAGGAGGCCCAGCAAGTGTCTCACATGCTGTGCTGGGGGGTTGAGAAGCTCCTGAAGCCCTGGCTGATGCTGTACTGAGCGGCTTTGCTGGCATTCATTGCTCACAGTGTCACACTGCAAGAGTTATTGCAGGAGAGGAGGAAGAAAGGCTGAGAGGGGAAGGAGATGGGAGCCTCCAGCTGTGCTGTTTGCAACAACAAGGGCCAGGATTATGTTTATTATCTCCTCAGTGGAGGGTCTGCAGCTGCATGCTGAGAGCCACAGGCAGCAACAAGGGCTGGAGATTATTTGGCATGAAAACAAAAACCCAAACCAAACACAACCAAAGCAAGAGAAAGAAATAAGCCCTGGGTTGGCAGGGGCTGCTCCAAGGGGCACCCAGGCAAAGGGTTGCCTCCTCTCTTTGCCCAACCTTATGGAGGGCAGCAGCTCCACAGAGCTTGTAGGAGAAGGTCTGCAGCTGCATGCTGAGAACCACAGGCAGCAACATGGGCTGGAGGTTATTGGGCATGAAATAAAACCCTAATCCAGAGAAATAAATAAGTCCTGGATTGGCTGGGGCAGCTCCAAGGGTTTATGATCAGGTTCCCTGCCTGGTGAGTGTGGGGCAGGCTGTGGATGGAGTCTGCCTGGACTGCAGCAAAGCCTTTGACACCTTCTGCCACAGCAAGCTCCTGGCACAGCTGGCAGCTCCTGGCTGGGACAGATTCATTCTGGTATGGGTCAAGAACTGGCTGGAAGGCTGGGCCCAGAGAGTGGTGGTGAATGGTGCCACATCCAGCTGACAGGTGGAACCAGTGGAGTGCCCCAGGGATCAGTGCTGGGCATAGTCCTGTTCAATGTATTTAGTGATGATCTGGAGCAGGGGATTGAGTCCAGCATCAGTGAGTTTGCAGATGGCACCAAGCTAGGAGCAGCTGTGGAGGGTAGGAGAGCCCTGCAGAGGGACCTGGCCAGGCTGGATGGGTGCAGCCAAGCAGCTCCGTGAGCAGTTCAGAAATGTCCATCATGGGTGGGAAGTTTCCTCTCTCTGTGCTGCAGCTCTTGCTGTTCCTGCCTGCTCTGGAGGTGGTGCTCATCCCAGAATGCATTCCTCTGGAATGATATCACACCTCTGGGAGCTGGAGTGCTGCGAAAGTAATCAGGAGGGCCAGAGGCAGCGCAAGAAGCGGATGGGGTTGTAGGTCAGGTGTGGGAGAACACTGCCAGGGGCTGAGGCTACAGGAGAGGCTTGCTGGGCTCATTTCAGCTTTCAATAATTGAGCAGCTAGGAAATAAGGCCCTGCCTCAGGTGTTCCAGGCTGTAAAAAATTAACATCAGCCCCTTGGCTGGCTGAGTGTGACCCCAGCAGAGAGGAAGGGGCAGTATGTGCAAACCTGGCATCGCAGAGGGAGCTTTGAGCCATCATTTTGGGATTGGTATTTTGCAAACAAATCCAGTTAGCAGCCCTGAAGAGGGATGGGTTCATCCTCACAAGGATGTTTTTGTGAGTTGGGTAAAGCCTGGGTGCCCTCACTCTCCTTCCATGCAGCACAGTGACTGTTCGGGCACTATGGATGAAGGAGGAGTGGGATCTGTTGGTAGCTTCATCAGGTCATAGATTTGCAGGACAGTATGGGCTGGAAGGAACCTCCAAAGGTCATCTAGAGCAATCCCCTCTGCAGTCAGCAGGGACATCCTCAGCTAGATCGGGTTGTCCACAGCCCTGTCGAGTCTCACCTTGAATACCTTGCCTTTGCAGAGGCCAAGGGGATGAGATGGAACAGGGCCAAGTGCAGGGTTCTACGCTTTGGCCACAACAACCCCAAGCAGCACTACAGGCTGGGGCCAGAGTGGCTGAGAGCAGCCAGGCAGAGAGGGAGCTGGGGGTGCTGGCAGAGAGGAGCTGAAGCTGAGGCAGCAGTGTGCCCAGGTGGGCAGCAGAGCCAATGGCATCCTGGGCTGGCTGAGGAGCAGTGTGGGCAGCAGGACAAGGGAGGTTCTTCTGCCCCTGTGCTCAGCACTGCTCAGGCCACACCTGGAGTGCTGTGTCCAGTTGTGGGCTCCTGAACTTAAACCCTAATTTCAAGTGAAAATAGCTCTAATACAGGTTGCCTGTGGAGGTTGTGATCTTTGATCACTTTCTGTGCTTCTGTGCTCCACAACCTCCCTGGAGGTGTTCAAGGCCAGGTTAGATGAGACCTTGAGCAACCTCATCCCTGGAAGTGTTGTAAGGCTACACCTTGAATCCAGGTCTGAGTTTTGGGCCATTCACTCCACAAAAGACATTGAGAGGTGCTGGAGTGTGTTCAGAGAAGAGTGGTGAAGCACCTTAGACACACATCCTGTGAGGAGCAGATGAGGGAACTAGGGCTGTATAGCCTTCAGAAGAGGAGACTGAGAGGGGACTTCATCACCCTCTACAACTCCCTGGAAGGACGTTGGAGCCAGGTAGGGCTCCAACAAGAGACAGAACCTCGTCTAGCGGGAGATGTGCATGCCCATGGCAGGGGAGCTGGAACTAGGTGATCTAGAAAGTTCCTTCCAACCCATGCCTACAAGAAAGCTGGGGAGGCATATTTTAAGCTGTCAGGTAGTGATAGGACTGGGGGGAATGGAGCAAAGCTGGAGGTGAGGAGGAAGTTATTCAGCATGAGAGTGGTGAGAGGCTGGACTGGGCTGCCCAGGGAGGTGGTTGAGGCCCCATGGCTGGAGGTGTTTCAGGCCAGGCTGGCTGAGGCTGTGTGCAGCCTGCTCTAGGGTAGGGTGTCCCTGGGCATGGCAGGGGAGTTGGAACTGGCTGACCCTTGTGGTCCCTTCCAGCCCTGACTGATTCTATGATTCTGAGTTCTTCAGCATGAGGGTGGTGAGATCCTGGCAGAGGTTGCCCAGGGAGGTGGTGGAAGCCTCATCCCTGGTGTTTTTTTAAGGGTAGGCTGCATGAGGCTCTGAGCAGCCTGAGCTAGTGTGAGGTCTCCCTGCCCATGGCAAGGGATTTGGCACTGGATGATGCTTGAGGTCCCTTCCAGCCCTGACAGTTCTGTGCTTCTAGGATAGCTGCCCTGCAGCAGAGGCCTCCTTCTCTGGGGCATGCTATTGGCTTTCTGATAAAGGTCTTACTCAGGCTGAGTTTGAGGTGGTTAAGAAAATATTTGTGTTCCTGGCTGAGATGAGGTCTCTGCTATGCTCAGTGAGTGCTGGGATAACAAAACCTCCTGTTCCTGGAATTGCTCATGGTTATGAAGCACAGAGAGGAGGATGGGGAGCAGGGTGGAGGTCACTGGAGGTAAAAGGATTTGGGTTGCTCACACCTGAGTGGTGCTGGAGCAGGGGAATCACAGAAGGACAACATCACAGAATGATAGGATTTGGAAGTGACCTATGGAGGAACATCAAGCCCAGCCCCAACCCCTGCCGGAGCAGGTTCAGCTAACGCAGGTTGCACAGCAAACCCTGAGGTTTTGCAGCCCTCTCAGAGAATCCTAGAACCAAGCAGGTTGGAAGAGACCTCCAAGCTCAGCCAGCCCAACCTAGCACCCAGCCCTGCCCAACCAACCAGACCATGGCACTAAGTGCCCCAGCCAGGCTTGGCTTCAACACCTCCAGGCACAGCCACTCCACCACCTCCCTGGGCAGCCCATTCCAATGCCAATCACTCTCTCTGCCAACAACTTCCTCCTAACATCCAGCCTAGACCTGCCCTGGCACAGCTTGAGGCTGTGTCCCCTTCTTCTGTTGCTGGCTGCCTGGCAGCAGAGCCCAACCCCACCTGGCTACAGCCTCCCTTCAGGCAGCTGCAGACAGCAATGAGCTCTGCCCTCAGCCTCCTCTTCTGCAGGCTGCACACCCCCAGCTCCCTCAGCCTCTCCTCACAGGGCTCTGCTCCAGGCCCCTCCACAGCCTTGCTGCCCTTCTCTCAACACCTTCCAGCACCTCAACATCTCTCTTCAGTTCAGGAGCCCACAACTGGACACAGCACTCAAGCTGTGTCCTTAGCAGTGCTGAGCACAAGGGCCAGAAGAACCTCCCTTGTCCTGCTGCCCACACTCAGTTTGAGTGGTCCTGTGAGAAGCATACTGTGAGCCCAGGATGGTCATGTCCCCTCTGTGCCCACTGAGCCCTGTGAATCCCACCCCAGTGCTGCAGGGAGGTCCCACTGCTGCCCCCTGATGCTTACCTTCCATTTCTGGGCCCCTCAGTTCAAGAAGGACCTCAGGGAACTGCTTGAAAGAGTCTAGTGCAGAGCCACAAGAATGATGGAGTGGAACATCTTCCTTCTGAGGACAGGCTAAGGGAGTTGGAGCTCTTTAGCTTGGGGAAGAGGAGCCTGAGGGGTGACCTCATTTGTGTAAAGATGGGTGAGTGCCAGGAGGCTGCAGCCAGGCTCTGCTGGGTGCTGCCCAATGCCAGCACAAGGGGTAAGGTGTGGAAGCTGAGGCAGAGGAAGTTCCATAGAAATATGGGGAGGAATTTTTCCCCTGTGAGAGCGACAGAGCACTGGAGCAGGCTGCCCGGGGGGGTTGTGGAGTCTCCCTCTCTTGAGATGTTGCAGACCTGCTGGATGTGTTCCTGTGTGATCTGCTCTGGGTGATGCTGCTGTGGCAGGAGGGTTGGGCTGGATGAGCTTTGGAGGTCCCTTCCAGCCCCTGCCATGCTGTGTTCCTGTGTGATTCTGTGGCTCCCCTGCCTGCAGGCACTTCGCAGGCTTGGCAAACCTCATTTCCTTTTGGGAACGCCTCCTCCTGGCACAAACACAGCTCAGCATGAGGCTGCTGAGCAAAAATGCCTGCAAAAGCCGTGGGAGACTATTCCCCCATCCCACATAAAATCACTTTGTAGCCTGACAGCTTCCTGCTCTGAGCAGGGATGGGGATTTTCCTGCAAATCCTTGGTGTCACAGCCTTTTAATTCCTGATTTGCCACGGGCTACAACAACTTCTGTGCACTCAAGGCCAAATACATAGAATCACAGAATGAGTCAGGGTTGGAAGGAAGCACAAGGAGCAGCCAGTGCCAACCCCCCTGCCATGCCCAGGGACACCCTACCCTAGAGCAGGCTGCACACAGCCTCAGCCAGCCTGGCCTTAAACACCTCCAGCCATGGGGCCTCAACCACCTCCCTGGGCAACCCA